>JBBMOY011523634.1:0-14123 GCA_037951405.1 Platydemus manokwari | reverse complement strand
CACAAAAATCAATATGATATCGTTTATGTAATATTTTGATGTTTTGAAATAATGTAGTTCATCATTTAATTACTCATTTAAAGATATTATTGGATTTGAGTGAATAAATTTAATAAGTAACTTGATCATAAACAATAAGTTTCTTAAAATATTTGATCATCATCTTAATTTGAGATTCTGTACTTGACAATTGTCAAGTACTGGACAATTAAATGGCTAATTAAATACTTTGACCATGAAACACTTTTTTCAGAAATATAAAAGAACAAAATAATGAATTTCTTTATTTAGATTCATAGTTAAAAGTACTCGATTGATTAAATAAGTATGCGACTGTTTATAATGAAGTCAAATACTTTGATGAATATTCAATAATGATGGTTCATCCTTTAAACAATTATTTAGAGGCTTTCGAAGAATAAATTTATAAATACATATATGGTTGGTAGTTTTCTGTCATTCTTTCTAATTATCAATCTTTTACGGTCTTTTCTCCCATTGTTTTTGTCTTTTGGATGATGATACCATTGTTAATTTTGATTTTGAGTGTGTATATTAACAATTTTTTTTCAATGTGTAACCCTGTTATTCTAATTACATTTTTCAGTATTCAGCACTAGTGGATATCCAACATATATCTATTGTTTATATTCTAATTCTTCATGATTTGACAAATGAGTATAAATACGTTGAATGTTTAATTTGATGGCAATTACCAAATTCCACAAAAAAGAATTTCCAGCATTGAAAGAAGATTTGAAGAAATTTTAGTTTTAATTAAATCTCTGTTTTTTGATGTTGATCCCAATTTATATTTGAGGATCATTATTTTTAGAACAAATGCCTAATTTTGATTGGATAGAAATATATTTGAACTATATTCGGTAAAATCTGATAAACAGTAACATTTTCAATGAATTTCTTGCTAATTATCAAATTTTCTACAGAAATGTTCTCTCAGTATTTTAGAGATTTCTTAAGAATTAAATATGGAAATAAAAATGACTGGAATATTACTACTGTTAAATATTACTACTGTTAAACAGCCAATGTTACATTCAGATAACCAACTCAAAATTTCATTGATTTTTTAATTATTAATTTCTTTTAGCTGAAATTGACGAATTGTAGAATGAATGAATGAATTATTATTGATTCATCAAATCTCCTAGTCTGTATGACTATTAAAGCTGTTGTGACAAAGAGACTTTTGAACTTTTCAATTAACTAAAGGGGGTTGAAATTTAACGATTCTGTAACTTAAATTCGATGTATTATAGTGGCAAAGGTCAATCGAAAGTTTTAGTCATCTTTATATATTTATATTTATATTTATATGATTACAGTTATTACAATTGTTATTGATTTATATAATACCTATTATTTAACAAATATAACAAAATATGATGATAATACTAATACTAATAATAATGATAATGATAATTATAATGATAATTTTTATAGATTATTAAAGGTATCTTGAAATAATTTTCATTAATGTAGTCGTATGGTCAGCTTTTAATAGAACTTGAATTTCAGATAAACCGTGGAGACATTTTATGATCAATTTCAAGGACGCCTTAACCTTCATTACACGATGTATTTTTTCCTTGAAAGAGATTTTATTTGACATATCAGATCATGATTAAATAATTTTCCTTTGTTATATTTTCTAATCTTTATATTTTTCTCGTGACTACTATTTTGTGACATTCAGGTAAAATACATATGCTCTTTTTGTGGCGTAATATTATATTTTTATATTGGAATGATGTTGTTTAATTATTTTGTATTTTAAAAATTTTAAATCTGGTTTTATAATCCAGTTTAAAGGATAATTTTAAACAAAAATCCATTAACGCCCATTCATTGATTTGTCACAAAAATGAGTTTTTTTAATATTTTTCCAAATCGATTTACATTTTTCAGATTTACTGTTCAAACCACTTGTAGTTCAATTTATTATTTTTAATTTATTTTATGATTGTTCTTAATGAATTTTAATTGGTCACTATTAGAACTTTACTAGAAGCATTGTAATAATTTATTTAATAAAAAAATCAGATCAATAGAAGGCAATAATTCTTAGAATTTTCGTATTCTAACATTGCAAAATTAGAGTTTTGGTATTAATAGAATTCCTATGAAATCCGATCCGACAATCAGTATTGATCAATAATTAACTAAAAAAACAACTTTTACTTTTATTTAACTAGTTCCCATATTCCACCGTGAATTTGAATCTTTTCGATGATTATATCGCATCTAATCCAAAAATATAAATTTTATGAGTGATAATTGATAAAATCAGTTGACGAATATTTATTAACAATTGTTAAGTAAATAAATAAAAATAACAAAGTTGCAATATGACATTCTTGACTGATTACAATATGTGGTTCAAGAAAAAGATTGAATTGAACGAGGGTATTGACTTGTAATAAATAGTGTTCGGCGCATTTCGATTTTTTATAATGAAATAAATGATGAATTGAAAATATAAAATATGGACTGTAAATGTTCCTGCACTGCAACAATTTTACAAATCCTTGATTTATCTGAATACAATTTTTGGTTTACAATTTTGTGCTTAATGTGACTTGATTTACTCGTTTATATATTGTTTTAATTCATTCTATTTGAGTGTTTTATTCGTCACATTGCTATTTATAGTAACATCCTATGCTTAGTATTACGTGCTACCCTTTTTAGTTAAAATAGTTATTTATAGTAACTTGCTATTCTATTTTTGGACATAACATAATTTCTATTTTTAGATTTTGGTTGAATTTTTCTGATGATATTAAAGTCAGTAAAATATTTTTTATTTTATCTTGCTTAAATAAATTTTATGCTTTTTAATTTTGTGTTTATTTTATTTTAATTTCAAAATTTTTAAAACTCAATTACTGTGAATTTTTGAGTACTCAGATGGTTCGAATAGTTCTCCAAACAATAATTATTGAAAATTACCAGTTATAATTATAAAAAAACTGAGAGATGTATTAGCAGTGTGTTAAAGAAAGAGTATATAAATAATTTGACAAACGATACAATCTGCCATTTTAAAACAAAAGCAGAAAAAAGATAAAATAATTTTATTTCTTATTATTTGTGTTGAGAATAGAGAATGAGGTTCTGGTTTATAATGATATCGGGGTATAATTATAATGTATTTTGAAGTAAGATATTGAAGTAAAGATAGTAGTTGGAAAAAAGATAAAAAATTGCCATTATGTCACAAAAGCAGTCAGGATGTTTACGAAAACACAAATTAAATACAAGCAAGTGCCAATAACCAATCAGATTACCTCTAATATCAATCCGTATTTAAAAGCTAATAATCGATTGGCATATGCCAAGCAATGGCAACAAACACCGATATTCGCTAATGGCGTGATCTATGTAAGAAAAATTACTAACATATCTACATACGAATTTAACAAATGAAAAACGTAGCTCTAGATCATCGTACGGACATACACAGTAGGCCTTTAAAAGAGGTTGGATTTCATGAGCAACTGCCAGTCTTTTTCGATTGGAAACCTTTATTGTGTTCTTTGACTTTTATGTGATTTTTCCGACAGCAAGTCTTTCGGTATTTCACTTTTCTTATTCTTATTGTCGCATAAATAATCGTGAATTTTCTATAGTGATGTTGCATAACATAGTTATAAATATATTTATATCAATAAAATTTACAAATTGCTGGATGATGAAAATAAAATTTTACTGAATTTCATCTTTTATAAATAAAGGCTTTGAAGCATATCAAATAAAATAAACGCTTAAAATAAAAAAAAGATACATATATCAAATCAAATAATTTTTCAAAATTGAATGAAATCAGAGTTGACAAAATTGTTTCGTTGAGAATTTTGGACAGTATGTTTGGAAATTTCTTATTTATCTGCATTAGCTTTGTTAAGTTCCTATATGTACTCTCTTTCACATTGTTAATCCTCATACTGTTTTCTAAAACTAGGTCTTTTGAGACCTGATGATTTTTATTTTTGTCGAAAATATAATATAGTGATGCCTTTGACAACACCATATTCCTGTTAGAATATTTTGCATTTGTAATGGAGGAGAGCAGGAGTTCAAATAAAAGTAAAGAATAAACAAACTGCGGACTATAAATTAAGTAGCAAAAATAATCTATTACCAGTTGAATCTACTGAAGAGATTTAGTTTGTACTTTCTGAAGTCAATAAATCACTATCTCTGATTTAATACCCGAGCATTTTTATCCCTGTTATGAATAATAATATAAAAAATATATCAATTAACAGAGTATATACTTTTAGAACAACTTTAATTAATAGTCTTCAATGCTAATTATTATAATAAATCCTCTATTATTGATTCAAATAATTATTTTAACAAAATAATTAATTTTATTATTATATTTAAATACAAAAATAAACCAAAATCAAATCAATCACATTGTTGATCACAAATGCGTTCGGCATACTCCAGATGAAAGTGTTACGAATGTTTATATTCTTCTCTACCAATATTATTTTGGATGTAAATTATACTTCCGAAAAATATTATCTGAAAAATAAAACAATTTGAAAATATTTTTCTGTTAAATTAAATAGCAACATCGATAGCATTTAATTAATTTGTAATTAGAAATTTTCAGTTACTATACACCTTAATTGTCAATAATGATACCACTTATGAATTATCTTTAATTAAATCTTTGAGTATTATTCAGCGGTTATATGTATCAATGAACCATTTCGAATCAAAATCTAAATTAAAAATAAAAACGCTTAAAACGGGAATTATATATGTAGTAATTATTTTAAAATAGTGGTTTTCAACCAGGGTTCTGCAGAACATTAGGGTTTCACTCCAGGGGTTCCACAATTTCTAAATTTCCAAATTAGAACAACGAGCGAATAAAAAACATGTTAAATTCAGTTTCGAAAATCTATTTTATTATTATTATTTCATGATTATTTTTTATTATTATTTATTGTTTAAATATACAAAATTTAACATAATTAAACTCGCTACATTTGAAAGATCACTTTGTCTTACCACTAATAGATTTGCTTTTATATATTTTAGATGCTGGTTGAAAAGGAATATCTTGCATTTATCATATTTGTGTAAATTTGGATTTGCAGCTCTGATAAACAACAAACACAAGAAACGAGCACAATTGCTGACTATGAAAGATGAACGTGGTGTGTGTCTGTCAAAAACATTACTGAATCTTAAAGAGGTATGCAATAAACACCAGGCTCAAACTTCCCACTGAGTTTTTGATAAGAATAAATTTAGTCTATTCAAGCATGTACAATTTTGTTTTCATTTCATCAACAAACATGTACGATACTCTGAACATAAATACTCATATTTCATTTTAAAAAATAAATAATGCTTCCTGCATAAAACAATTAAATTATTGCATAGTAGTTCCTTGAACGAGAGGAATGTTTCCGTAGGGTTCCTCGCAAGTAAAAACGTTGCAAACCACTGTTTTAAATTAATAAATTATCGATTTTTTAAATTTGAATGAATTCGTAATTGAAACCAATATCAACCTGCCTCTGAAAATTTATCTTAGATTAAAAATTATTCAATCTAATTATTAAATAATTAATCAAAATTATAGAATCTCAACTTGAAATAGACAATATCAAGAAACATACTGATATTAAAAATTCTGGAATAAACAATCCCACCACAATCCAAAGTTTATTAAGCAAATACTGAATTCCTTTCGATTTACAGCTCTAAAATGGATATCAAACTTCATTGTTGAGAAAAAGAACTAACATCACTAAATCTTAATTGCTTATTTCTTTGACATATGTTATAGAAACAGCCACTACAATTACAACATGATTCTGGTGAATAAAAGGTACTAACGGAATTTGTTGATACTTTAGTATACCAAAATGTATGAGTCCAATCTGTTTCATTGAACCATCCACAACATTGTAACTAAAACATATCAACATGAAAAATAAAGGAAACTGAAATTAAATATAAATAGTACTAATTTAAGTACTTTTATTCTAGTAATTATTAATGTTAATAATTTAAATCGAAGCTAATATAAATCACAGTATTGAATGTTATCTACTATCATTTAAAAATTTTTAATTGTTGCAAGTATTTTTATTTTTAACTTCAGATTAAACTCTGAAGTTTGAAGAAATTGAGAAAATTTCAACGATTAAAGTTTGTTTTGTAATCGAATTATTTGATCTATTTTATTATATTTGAAATTCATAGTTTGATTATTATTAATTTTAAAATAAAATGAAGTTTAAACATAATTTTAAATTAGAAAATCTTTTATTTTTTAAATAGAATAAAATAAATTGTAATTGTTTAAATTATAAAAATAATTTCTCATTTTTTAAAAGTTTATTTTTGATCTTATTTCTTATCTTATAATAATTATTGTTTTTCTCAGTTAATATTGTTTGTGCAAATGTTGTGAGCTATTTCTTTCCAAATACTTCTTGAGATGGTTAAGTACATATAAAATTCCAGTGAGTTAAGGAGAAAAATGGGAACTGTTGTATTAACAAGTTATTTAATTAGACTTAAAGGATTTTTAAAGCAACTATATTAAATTTATTATACATTTACACCGACATAAATGGAAACATAAAATCTGTGTAACTTAAATTTTAATGATTACAACTTAATGAAGTATTATAAACTGGAAAAATCAATAATATTTTGTCCTATACCATAAAAAATAAACTTGGTATAAACAAATTTACAATTTTCAGAAATCTTTAATTTCATAGAAAGTTATCATTTCACACTAAAGAACGTTTTTCATTAAGTTTGACAAAAATTTCTAACAGATTTGTGAATGTTTTCGAGGTAATCACATTAGAATAATGATTTATTATTTTAAAAGGTAACGATGGGAAATCAAAGCAAGTGTAATAATAAAGATTAGAATCATTGCTTAATATTAATATTACTAAATGTTTCACGCAACATCATTTCACAATGAGGAAAATTTGACTTGGCTTTAATCGCAGTAAAAATTAAGAAATTTTTTTTTTCAAATAATGTACTTATTTAATGTAATTTCAAAAGATTGTTTAATAACTTTTCCGAGCGTTTATTGAATCGGAGACATCAGAGATCGAGAAAAACGATGAATATTTGAATATATTGTAAACGAAATAAGTTGATTTCCATTTAACACGGTTGCGTGCCTTCAATCAGTACTCATACTGGCAATATTTTACTAGTTTTTATTTTCGACTTTCATTTTATTATTCTTCATTCAAGATTATATTTTGTATATAAATAAACTAATCAAAACTGCGGTTTTAATCGAGTCATATATGTGTTTGTTCATTATGCACAATTTTATTTCAACATAGTTCATAAGCACGTGATATCATTTTGATAAAATCAATACAATTTATATCACGACTTATTAATTATTATAAAATCTTAAGATTTCCATTTATTTTGTAGCAATATATTTTATTTTTATTAAAGTTGATCGGTATAGATTTTTAGTAAACTATAAAATTGTAATTTATTCTCATGGAATTTTTTTAAAGAAAATGAAAATAAAATATAAAATAAAATAAAAATCCAGTGAAATCAAAAAGAATAATAATGGAAACAAAAGCAAAGAAAAACTTTGTTAGCCCATGACAATCATTAATGAAAATATACCCCATCTTAATGTTAGGTTGTAATCCGAAAATTTGTAAAACAGACCATCAAAATTATTGTAGTAATTTTATTTTGAAATTCAGTTGTGTTCAATTTCAGATAATATTTATGTAAAAACATCGATAAAATATAAAATAAAATTTAATATGAAATAATAAAATAAAAATAAATCTTACGGTTTGTTGAACCTCATCAATGAAAGCTGATATGTTTGGATTTCTATCATACTGATTCAAAAATTCTAAACCCATTCTATCAAGAATTTCAACATTCTAAAAAATGTTAAATGAAATAGAAATACAAAAATAATTATTACAAATTTTTTTTGATGATCATTCAGTTATAATTTTATAATATTTAGCAAAAATTTTCCTTGAGATTTGGTATCGAATATAACGATTTAAAAATGATGATGACGATTTTTGAAAATTGAATTTAAAGGATTTTATAATTCGATTTTATATATTAATTTGTTTAAATGATTTTCTGTCTTGATTTTTCAGTTAGCTTTCAAAGCGTGCTTTATAAAATAGTAGCGTCTTACACCGATTAACATCCAATAACCTGCTGGTTATCAATCAGGTGGCAATTACAAGCAATATATATTATAAACAAATTAATTAACCAAGAACATATCTTACTCACGGAGTTATATTGTACACAAACATATGCTCCAATCCCTACGTTTACAGATACGAATATTGCTAAAGCGACAGTAATCTAAAATAGTCATAATTAATACACGCATTTATTTTCATAGAATAATATAGTATTACAATGATATCTCGCCCAGAAAGACGCAAAAACAAAATTATAAATGTCAGATATATTTAGCACGTATTTATTGTCTACTCAATTAGTTGTTGAGAAAATTGAAAGACTTCACAAAATACCATAATATAATTATGAGAATTTGCAAAATAAATTATGGAAATTAAAAGATAAATAAAATGTCGTTATTTCTGAGGGTTTAATCTTATTTTAGACTTAGTTATAAACACAAATTGCTTTGATATATTCACGAATATTTCTACAAAAATTCATTGAATCTTCATCAGCTTAATCTTTTTCGTCAATATAACTATAAATATATAAATTCAAATTATATATGCTGTTTAATGGGTGAAAATTTCCTGGGACAATATTCCAAAACAACTTGGTTATGTTGGTATTTATATTTCATTAAATATTAATCTAATAATTTTAAAATAATGAAAAATTTTGTAAACAAAATTATTGAATGATTATAACTTTATTTTGGAAGTCATTAAAGTACCGTTTGAAAATTTCAAATGAATATTAGGGTATGTCATACCGTAAAATGTTATTTTAGATAAGACTATTGTTCGATTATCAAAGATAATTTTAAAAATATATTTAAGTTAACAACTTATTAGAATAGATTATGAGTGTGATAAAAATTGTTAATGGTAACTCGGGTATTCGCTCACAATGAACAGTTGTACAATTTATTTCGATTTGAAAAGAAATTTAATTTTTCTCCATATGGGTTTTCATGAATTGGAAAAGTTATTTCATTTGGTTTGAAAGTGTCCTGAATTCAATTATAGCCGTCAATTGTAAATACATAAAAACAAAAATCTCATATTATAAGTTGAGCATAATTTTCAAACTATCAAAACTCAAATTCTCGATGATAAAATAAATATACTTAGACCGTTTTCAAAATAAGCGTCTCATTTAAACAAAAGCAAAACGATCATGTTCTTAAAAAATTAGTTTAATAATAATAATTAGTTTAAGATAGTTTAATAATTAGTTTCACAGATGTTTCCAGCAAACGATTACAATAAATATCATTCTATATTCATAATAACTTAACGCAAAAACTGAAATAAGGAAAAATCAAATGAACAATCCTATACTGAAATAATTATAGTTTCCTCATTGACGAAAGATGCTATATAATTTTCATAAATCGTGCTTACATAGCTGCAATATTGTGATTCTGATGCATATTTGAAATCGCTTTATATATTGATTGTGAGAGTTTTTAAATGGATTAAATTTTTAAAGATTTAATTCAAATTTTAAATAATTCGTTGTCGTGATTTTTCAGTTTGTTTTCAAAGCCTGCTTTTTAAAATAGTAGCGGATTACATTGATTATAATATTGACAACGTGTTGATAATTTCTCGAGATATAATTAAAAGTGAGTATTTAAATGACAAATAATAACATCGGCTTTTTCTGGTTAATATTTATTTAAATATCTATTTGTAAAATCTTATAATTTAATCACATACTCATATTATTTTCTTTGACATTTGATTTATGTTAATTAAATCTGATATCTATTAAGATTGATTATTTTTTGTGAAATTATTTCCGATTTCTCACTGGGTGGTCAACTAATACTTCGCAAAAGAGTTTTACAGTTTTTAATAGAGCCAATAAATCATGGTTCTGACTGTTATTTTTGTATGAAAACATTTCTGGAGTAAAATTTAAGTAAAAAATCGATGATTTATCCAAATCTAACAAAGTCACCAGATTCACCTTTACCTATATTCAGTGACGATAATGACCACGATAAAGAATTAGGATACGCCGACGATGGATGCAATTAAGTTTAAAAATCAACAATAAAATATTTATGATCATTTGATGTCTTTTACTTGATCTACAACTCTGTTTTACAAAATTCATTTGATTCCTTTGCGGGAGAAATGTTAGAAATAGAAAACCTTACTACCTTGTAAAAACTGGTCAAAAAGAACTTCTTTATATCTTTGGTATAAAAATGTAATTCGCCTTCCACTAATTTACTAATGCTTCCTATTAAATAAAATTTAATAACAAATTTGGTTAAATAAATGGATCGAAATAGACAGCCTTTTCAATAACTGGAAAAGAAATTTCCTAATATTTATGAAGCAAAACATAATCAAGTAATTTTTGTGGGATCTCAAATTAGAATATTTTTTTAAGAGTCACAATTTCTCTTCAACGCTGCGCAACACTAAAAGACAATGGGAGATGATCAATAGTGTTTGTAAGAACTTCCTGGAAGAAAACTATGTAAACTTAGTGATGAATTCGTTAAGGGACTATGAGACTATGAGATACAATATGATTATAAAAATTGATTTTTCACATTTCCATCTTGATTTCTTTCCTCAAAAACTTTCATGCATCGACTTACATTCTAAGCGGTTCTAATAGCACTATTTACGCATTAAAACAATTATTATGGGAAGTAAAGCCTAAATATGGTAGCCAACTATTGACATTGAAAAGAGCTATTCCTGATTTAGAATTTGGCAGACAATCTAATATTTCTACATTTTACATTTACAATAATCCACATAAATCGTATAAATTTCAACAGCTTGTTCTGGAACAACCTTATGGGATGGGAAATGAACATAAAACCACATCTGAACTCAGCGCAAAAAATACCCAATGAATAATCAATCGTCAATCAAAGGGAAAAATTTTTGTTGACCAGGTTTATATTGAAATTAAATATTAGATAATAATTTAAAAAAATAAATCAAAAATAAAATTTAAATTATGAAATACTAACCACTTTAAGGATAATCTTGCGTTCATAAAATACACCAAAAAACAAAATAAATGAAATAACGAGAAGTAAAGCACTGAACCCCACAATGACCCATATGATAATATCCACTGTAAATACTTTTTCTGTGAAAAACAGTTTGAACTGAATTAAGAAGGTCGTTTTACCAAATGTTGATAATGTACTAATACACGCAATGGCCAAACACTAGATAATGAAAAATAATTCTTTTAATGAAATAATAATTGATTATATATAAATCGATAATTTATGAATTTATTAAGTCGAAGAAAATTAAAATAATAACAAATGAATATTAATTAATGGAATATTATAAAATATTTATTCAGAAAAAAAACATCTAACCATTGTCATAAATGTTAAGATCAGCATTCCGATCCGCAGAAAACTTGAACAACATCCAACTATTGCCATTTAGAAAATAATGTTGATAAAAAACCAATCAATAATTATTACAACATAAATTTCTTCATAAGCAAACAATTAATCAGCTTTGCTAACAATTGTCAATATATAATGTGCTTGTTATTCAATATACATACAAATCATTTCTCTATAACAATAACCAATGATATATTTTTTGGAAGTTTGTCAACATAATCGACGATTTTTGTGTTGCGAAACAGTTATTTATTGGTCATAATTATTTTTAATTAGATTTCTTTGAATAATATATTGCAATGAATTGGTTTGAGAGGGAAATTATATTTAAATATATGATTCGAAACGAAGATATCCAATGAAACGATAATTAATGGAATGGATCGGTTGTTTTCAATATATCGTTACATCAATCACCAAAGAAATCCAAGAAAATTTACAAGAATTAATCGGAATCTATTTAAAAATACTGGTTATTATATGCATTAATATATAGTCTGTCCATATTTATCCACGATTGTTTTTCCTAATTCAAGCGAAAGAATATTTAGTAGAGAGATAATAAATTTTGTTTCTAGATTTTTTCTCTCTTCTTTCTAAAAATTGATTGCTATTTATAGATATACATATATACAATTACCGGGACATTAAAATACAAACGTGTTTTCAATGCATACATTAATTTTTGTATCTTGTAGTGAGTTGAAAATATATTTCGATTTTTAATTCCTTTATGAGTTACTAATTAATTTCGATTGTGAAATATATTTTCATTAACGGTTTATTTATTTTTAAATGAATCTCTCAACAAATTTATCCATTGAATGGAGGAGTCTCGAAGCACTTTGTAAAGAAATATAATTTTAGAAATATAGACAAATTAATTTTTCATTCAAAATGACAATGTGTGTTTGTTTATCCATTTGATGAACTACTTGATTCAAAATAAGCGATATATAAATGAAATATTTTAATAAACTGTTGCAAAGAAAGTCCATTTGACATTTTTTTTCTGAAAGGTATTTATTGTTTAAAAAATCTACTCAAAAATTTTGGTTTCTTTAATTTGATTATTGCTTCACATGTTGTGCATCATAGATAGGTTAATGTTTTTTGCTTAATTTTTAAAAAGGATTTTCTTAATTTTTGAAAATTTTCAAATTGTAAGGCAAGTGTATTTAAGCTACAGTATCAATGGACGAAGATAAATTACTACAGAGATAATTATATAGTTGTAAGTTAATTATTCAGGTAGGAATAAATATATTATTCTGCTTGTTTATGGCTTTTGGATGCACTGATTTCCGAATATAGATTCTTGTGAATCCACGTGACTACCTATTGACCAATGAGAAATATTTCTGTAAAATAAAGACAGCTTTCATAAGCACATCATCTAAAATTGCGACCACACAGTCAGTGTAAATAGTAATTCAGCGTGGTATTGAGATTTAGTCATTTAATAGTTGTTGAAACCTTTGACAAATAACTTCTATTTTCTTTATTGTAAAGGTTGAACTTTGGAGAACTTTCTGATCTTAAAGAATGAAAAATTAAAATTTTTAGCTATTTTATATCATTGAGAATTCTATGTTGTGCAATTTAAGCTGAATTAGAAAACTATTTTCGGTTGTTTTAAAAAATAACAATTTATAAAAACTTTGTAATTAAAAATACGATATCGAAATTAGTGCGTGTTGGAATGGCCCAATAATGCTTTCTTAACTATGGCTTTTAAACATGCTTAATATTCAATCGAGATCACTTATCAAGATAATTTAAGTGGCATGGAATGTGTCTGAAATAATTTAAAAATTACGACGAAAAACCATGAAATGAAAGGTAAAGCATCTTCAGAGACTTCTAAAATCCCAGCGCACCAGTAATGTAATAGATAGAACGAACTTTTTCTAATAGTTTTAAAACTTAAAATATCACTTTAAATAAGTGCATGTTGCACAGCCAACAAACAGAATCAAAACTGAACAAGAATTATTAAACAAGAATCTTTTGTGATCGGTGAATCATGTGTCTGTTTATTCTTGGGTGGTCATTATTGATTAATTAGAGAGCATATTTAGTGATTCAATAAATTATATTTCACGGATTTCTCATTGAGTGATTAAATTAACCACAAACATTTAAAATCATTTTCTAATTGTGGATAAGGTACCTGAGAGTTTCTCCAAAAAAATTTGTTTCACCAAAATATAATTAGTTACATAAAAAAATTAAAAAATAAGTTGAAAATATTTTAAACTTCACCTATTGAAAATTAAATAAAGCACTAATACAGCTGTTTCTGTTGGGAAATGAATCTAGAGGAGTCAGCTTCGCTTCCTCGAACTTAAAGGTTCAAAATCTCCCGTTGGAGACTGGTGTATCACACTACTCTAAAATTAAGGGCATTGGCGAAATTCATAAAAATAACATGCATAAAATTCTAATAAAAATAGTATGCTTAAAAATGAACGAAAAAAAGTGCGAAATT
>JBBMOY011522523.1:0-14125 GCA_037951405.1 Platydemus manokwari | reverse complement strand
AATATACCCTAAAATTTTCTAAATTTATTATTCTAGATTGTGTGATAAATTTTCCAACAGTAAAATTACAAGTATTTTATAAGAGAATTTATAATTTGAATTTCATTTCTAATATTTTTCAATTATATAATCATAAACCCACATTGTATTTGAATTGAATTGTGTAAAATATTCTTATCGTCAAATAAATCATGAGCTTTTCTTGCTGGTAAAATTTCATAATAGTCGAAATAAATGGAATTTAATTTGCTTAAAGAAATCATTTATTATTCGCGATTTCTTTAATTTATAAAATAATTTATTTTATTTAGATTGTTGTTAGATCATCTATCATATTAATCTCAAATTTCAAATTCAATTAATCAGCAATATCCTTTAAATCAATATTAGTAATTTCATTAATTCCATATTTTGCTAGAAAATTTAACGAATCTAAAACGAAGTTTCATAAAACAAAATTTTCAAATCTCCTTGAGATGAAGTCTCAATGATATTTCTTCATCCTTTAAAAATATTAAATTATTATTTTGATCATTGATCTTAAATCTAATTTGTTTAATGGGTTTAATTGTTATTGGAAAATAAATTGATTGGCTTACTTGTTCAATATATTGATATCCAGGAAGAAGATTATTAGCTGGAAAATCATCAATGATATAAAAAACTAAGTACAATTATTTTTAAAAATTTGCCTATATTTTCATATGATCTGATTTATCTATTGATTTTAAAAAAATATCAATCAACGCCATGTATCCAATCAAGAATTTTAAATTCCTGATTGGCTGTTTTCATAATGCTTTTTTTTAGTTTCCTCAAATAATTTTTTTGGAATTTAAGTCAATATTTCCGTATTAATTTGCCACCTGCTTCATATAAGTAATTTTCTTTCCAGTTGAATTTAAATTATTTTAAAATACGCCGAAATATCCTAAAAATTAATAAAATACTATATTTATTTGTATTTTAATTTACCGGTCTTTTTTATTACTGTCATTTTGTTGATCTTTATATTAAGTTTATCTTTCTTGTTATTTTTCCTATCTGAGTGGTAAAACATTGCAAAATTTAAATCATAACTACTTTATGAAATATTATGAAAAAACTAATTTAATAGAAGAGCAAAATATTTAGATTTAAATATCAAAAAGGCATTTCTATAATAAATTTGATGTTACTTTTATTTTCTCAATCTTTTGCTACCCAAAACTACTGCATACTGGTTGAAATTAAATATTAGCAAAAATATTTGTTTAAATCAATCATTAAAATAGAAAGTCCAAATAAAAAATTTAAAATATGGTATTTTTCTCTAAAAGTTGATATCGATTTTTACCTCAAAGAATAATAATAATCTTTTCGAATAATAATAATAATATTGATTAAATTTTCTTGGATTGCTGAGAATCTTATTTTACTGATCACTCTTATTTCAAACAGTTATTTTCCATGAACAAACATTCCAGAGAACATTCATGTGACATTCGACATAAATCGTCGGATAGTGAAAAATTCAGCAATGGGATGTCGGAAAAAGTTCAAATCGTTGCCAATAAAATTTATAATGAATTCGAAAGATTGATTTCCTTCTACGGATCGGATGTCGTTGAATATTTGATGCCATTAATTGTGAGTGTATTGGAAAATTTAGAGGAGCTATATCGTACCAAACAAAGCTACGAATTGGAATTGGAATTATTGAAGGATGATAATTGTGCTTTGAATGTACAATATGAAAAAGAAAAAATATGCAAAAAGCAGGCTGAAGAAGTATGATTTTAAATAAATCGATAATACAGAAATATTGATTTATATTAAAATTTATTATTTATTTATTGATGAGGATTATCGAATAACATGAATTAATTTATTCATCAATAGAAAACTATTTTCAAACTTTATTAGATTATTGATCAAAATTTTTACACTCAAATCTCATTGTATATTTTATTTCATGATGTCATTAGACAATTTCTTAATTTATTGATAATTATTAATTGATAAAAATCGTGCAATTTAGCCCCATTTATAATTCACTATAAGCTTAGTGAATTGGTATTTACCTCCCATCTCTACGAAGAATCACGTGGAAATGCACCGATTGGTCGTATATCCCACACAGCGTATCAATCAATTTTGAACTTCATTTACTACAATAACATTCATCATATATTCCATAAATAGAAAATTGCTACTACTTTCTGACCTTGAGATGATGCATGGGAGTTGATTGTAATTTGCTATAAAAATTCGAATATTGAATCTTGTGCTCTGAATTAAGTCTGAATATGATTGGTCGATAATGTCTAATAATATTAATGATGCTGGGTTATTATTTTTAGATTATTCTTGAAAGAATATTTTAATTCTTTTAGCGTCTTACTCATTTCAAATATTTTTTTCTTATCGAATTTTTTACACCAGTATTTGATAATGGTGATTTTTATATAATTAGATGGCATCAATGGGATCTGAAATTTATTGATTGATAAACTTCAACTGGGTGATGGATAAGCTATTTTAAATAATAATTTTCTTAATTAAACATTTCTCAGAAATTTTCATCATGTCGAGTAATTTGTGGTTCACAAGTTGTCATTCATTATATTAAGTCACGGAAAAGTGCTGAATTATTCAATGTGTGCCATTAACGATTTGTCGATTTATCGGAAAAATTCAACTGATATATTAGATAATTGACTTATTCTATGACATCACCGATTACGTGAACATTATTACAACTTGTGGGTTTATTGATTATCTTTGAAATCGCGAAACCAGTTGTTACGCAATATATTAACATTGGAATAACATTTTTCAATCGATTTCTAGGTTGATTCTAAGAAAAATATGATTAAAAAATTATGTCGTACATTTTATTTCTGATTTGAATTAGACAAGAATGATAATTTTGCTTTCGAAATGAATATCGATAATTTTTATAAATTATAATTTATCTGATGCTCCTACTCACTACATATTCTTAAACGATTTTAAGCAAAACGAATCTCCGAACAATTATGAGAAAAAGTTTTTCGTTTTGTTGTAAAATTGTCGATTTTATTGATTTATTTAAATGTGTCTGGTAAGATATTATCATTGGAATAAAATAGGATGACGGATAAAATATTATCTCGGTGTCTTCATTATTGGTTGGCATTCGAGTTTTTATAAATTCCTATAAATTCTTCATAAGATAATTTTCAAGATATTTTATTTGATGGAATTGGATCAATAATATAATGTATGATCAATAGATTTTATTCTTATCTCGTGCCAGTTAAATAAGTTAATAAAACACTTCAAATCAAACAAATCAGATTGGATTAAGTATTATTTTAAATTGTTTCCAAAAATATAATCCCAGTCTGTGATTTTGACGATTCGTGATAAATTTCAGTGTAGCGAATTGATTCCAGGGTTTTGTATTTATTCATTTCATCATTGATTAATTTTAGTATTCTTATGTATTGATAATTGTAATCCATATTATTTATTTCCTTTATTCATATTAATTAATATAGCTTTCAATAGAAATCGATTTATTTCACAAAATTATTATCGATTGGATTTCAAGAATGATCCATTAAAATAAAATAATGAGTTGAATTTATTGTATTGTAATTCCAATATTTTAAATTTATTTCAATATCGATTTTCTAGTTGTTTGCTTGGAGTGACAGTGACACGTTTTGAGATCATTATTGATTTTATTTCTCTAAATTATGATTTTGAAGAAATTTGTACTTTGAGATTTGGTTAATTTTATTCTATTTTTTCCAGAGGGCTTTGAATTTAGAATACGCTTATGAAGAGGAAAAGAATCAGTTGAAAGAAAAGTTGATCACCAGTGAATCGGTGAATCGACTTTTTGAAGTTAAAACCAGAAACGCCAGTGATACAAGTATGTTTTGTTTCAAAATTAGTTTCATTTAGAAATTAGCGGAGTGTGCTCCATAAAAACAATCGATCACGATATTTTGTGGGCTGTATTCAACCCACGGTCTTGCACACATGCCTGGCAGAGTCTGACAGCATAATGCATGTCCGTAATGATGAAATGCATTTACATCTCATATAATCTCTAACATTATATTAATTTGTCCGATAATGATTAACTCTGCTATTGAGTTATTGAAACCAACAGTAATTTTTCCAAAGGATATCGCGATAAATTATATTAGATTGGAAATAAAATGTCACTGATACAATTTAATATTATCCGATTGTTAGTTCAGCTATTTCCAGTTTCGTTGATTTCGTAATCTTTCTCGAAAATAATGACAATTCTGAAGAGTTTTGATAGTTAAAGGTTATTCGCCTATTACCCTTACACTTAAATGATTGTACTCTTAGTATATCATCAGGCAAGGGGAAATTTTTCGTAGTCTTTGATTATTAGTTCCAATTTAGGTACATCCAGAACTTTACCTTACCAACAATGACGGAATAATATTATTAGGAATGGATAGTTGATGGTTCATTTCTACCGAAATCGTTAATTTAACATTAAACCGAAATCATTTTGCAAATGTGTTTTTTCATTGCTTTCCAACCTTATTTTCAACACAGATTATTCGTATTTTTCAAAATTCTTATACAAAATACAAAATTAGTAATTTTTATAAAGTCTTTCGTCATAAAACAAACAAAATGATTATCGAATATTTGAAAGCGACTTATAGAATACTCTATCATATCTTTCAACCATTTTGATTTGATAAAAAATGGGCTTTCCGATATAAACTCAACTCTTGCCAATATTTGTCAAATTGGAGTTGCTTATAAAAGAGTACGAATTTTTATGTTCGGAGATAAGCCTCGTAATCAATGACCTTGATAGTATGAATTGAACTTCCCAAGGATGATAGATCTAATTTACAAGCATATATAAACCAAAAAAATCCACAAAAAATGACGGTGTAAGAAAAAATTCCCAGAACTGACTTAATTCTGGAGACATCTTCAGAAATGTAGAGATGCTAGCAATGATGATGATAATGATATCGATTGATAATAATTTTGTAATGAAATTAATAAACAATCACTTGATGTCAATTAATCCATCGAATATTGTAAGAGCTATTGATTTTTCATTGATCTGAAGTTTACAATGATATTCGAATTTATTGTTTTTCAGAATTCAATTTTTACAAAAATTATTTTTCACATGATAAAATTCTTTCCAATTCACGATTATCCGTATCGAATTTTCGGAAAGTTTTTGATACCATGAAATTTCATATTCTAATCTATTTTATCTTGAAAGTTTCGAATAAAATTTTCAGAAAGTTCCTGATTACAGGAAATATAATCCCAATCTACTTGATCTTGAACTTTTCTAACAAAAGATTCGAATAGTTTTTGACTTCTCGAAATATTTATCAAATTAACTTTATCTTGGAAATCTCTTATAAACTCTTCGGAAAGTTCTCGATATATATATATATATATATATTCCCAATAAAACATAATCTTTAAATTCTCTTATGAAAAATTTCCAACTATAAAATAATCTTTCATCACTTTATTTCTATTAGTATTAGAATTGAGACAGTTTGATTTTGTGCCGAATATTTGGAACATGTCTCGTGATGATACGGTCTTCATTTTGTGCGATGTACTTTATTAAATGAGAGTTTTCGAAGTAAAACAAGAAATGTGAATTTTATTATCTGAATCAAGTAAGTAATTCCTAACAAAAGTACACTTAGCGGACTATGTGATGGTCATTATTTTGAAATTATCATGTGAGGTTTACTTTACTGAAATTTCAAATAGCGATATAAACATAAGATTCAACGAGCTCGACTTCATATTTAATATCAATTATATTGATGAAACACTTTTATTTATTTGTCTCAATTCCCTCTATTAAAAAATTTAAAATACCAACTCATTTGGATCTCCTTGATATATTTGCTGAGTCAATTTATTTGGCACCTCATTTTCCAGCCCTTTATTTGAGAATATTTGTGTCCTAGATATGATAAATTCTTATATCAATTTCCGTTGTAAATGATGGATGAAATATCGTTCGACAATATCATCCGAGTCTCGATTCCATCATATTATTGATTTATTCAATGCTGCTAAATGATCCATCAATAAAATTACATTATTTTAGTTGTTCGCCTTGAAGATAAGGTTGAAGCACTGAAGGGAGAAAATCAAAAGCTATATGATCGGTATACAGAAGTCTTGAAATCCCATGCCGAACAGTTGAATCGAATTCAAATTGAAACATGTCGTGACATTTCACCGATATCATCTGTAATCCAGAATAAAGTGGAACGACTAGTAAATCGGCAGAGAGCAAAAGTTTCGTTTGTACTAGATGACATTCCCAGCAAGAAAACCGAGAACGTGCCTTCGAATTATCAGACTTCCAATGTACATAAAGAAAATTATTATCGTTTGGACGAATCTCGTGAGTGTACATGACTTTCAATAAATGAAGAATCCGCATTCTACCAGCTCTTTTCCTTTTTATGATTTTTACCTTTTAATAATTGTGAGGAATTATTGCTACTGGTCATGACAAAATGTAAGTTAAGTGGTAATTGTTTTGTGTCCACCAATGAGCTTATTATCAAATGATGGATTCAAGTTTCTATCTGTCTATGTTGAGTATAAGTCCTAGAAACCGGTCTACCTTTGGTATGCATGTTCGAATTGATAAATGTCCATTTACCAAACACCATTGTTCATTTTTATTGATTAATTCGGGTATTAGGTATTGTTCATTGCTATTAGTTACTGTTACCAATAACAATAATAATAATATCAACACAAATTTCACATTTACCAGCACATTTCTCTATTGTTGAAATTGATCTCTTAACACTAGGAGTACTTGAGTGCTTCCAGGACAAAAGCAAAAAAAAGATTTATTTAAACAAAACAATATTTAATTTCAAACCCATTGTGTTATTTATGAATGTGTGCGTGCAACGTTTTTGAATGATCTCTCAACCATTTTGACTATTTTGGAGTACTCGTGTAAGTGCTTAGAATAACAATATTGATTGTATAATTATTATTGAATATTGATCAGGTAAACTCAAATTTTAAATGGTAATTTTATAATTGTAAGGCTATGATTAATACAATACAGTATATCATTATCGATCTGCAATAGTTTTAATAATAATAATAATAATTATTATTATTATTGATTATTATAATTGCTAGTGATTTGTTGTTGTAAAGATAATTACACCGAACGTCATTATTCAGAAATCAATATTAAAAAGTTGCCTGAAAACTAATATGGTCAAATTATTGAGAGGCATATTCATATTCATTACTGAGATAGAAACAGTAGAAAACCTGTTCATATGTGAAGGGCCAATTGGTATGGCAAACGGCTCTACAAGTGTAACTTGATTACAGCAATGATTATAGTTATAATTTTATAAATCTTGAACAATGTAATTTTTTATGTTAAAATCATGAAAGGAAAAAAGTTTCGAGAAATCAATTCAACGAAACAAACTCAAAATATTGCTCAATAATTTTTATTATTGCTTTGCTTTAGGTAGCATGTTTATCTCTAATTACATATCGAATGAGGAGGAGACTATGGCTGATATTTTAGCTAACGATCAATGGATAGCCGAGTTTGATGATAGTTGTAACGAAAATGGTCTCATTTCAATGATGGATAGGAGAGAGTCTTCAGATTTTATCACAAGGTATATTATGGAATGTAGTACATGTCTTGACTCATTAATCCAGAGGAGAATTGTTTTCTGATACCGGACAGACGTCTGAAGATCCTTCTGCCGAGATGAGTATGTGGCGTTGTAATAATTGTGAGTTATTGATTTGGTTTTCGATTTAGATAATTTAGACATTGATGCAGATATTACTGATGATGAATTCGGTAGGCTTTGGATTTGATCTGATTGATATTTTTGATATTCAAGCATGTATTTTGCGATTCCACAGTCCGGAATTGTTTTAATTTCATGTCTTAGCCATTAAAAACTTGAAATTAAATTTGAAGGACATATTTTTATATATTTTCATTGATTATATTTTTGGGTGGGAAAATGAGTTATTGGGTTTATGTTATCTCCTTGAATTGAATCGAAATTAATCACACCTTCCGGGAATATATGGTGTCGTTATTATTTCTTTATTATTATTCCAGTTTCATTGGTTGTCTGAAAAATATTATTTTCATTTTTTTTAGCTCATATCGATTATTGATTATTTAAAATAATCGAACAAGAATGATGATAAAAATCTAATTTATTTAATTGATTTCAGGAATTGGGCGCGAGATCGAATGTTTGATTCGTGAAAACCAAGAATTAGTAGCAACCAAGTTAGATGATATTGATTGTTTAAAAAATTCATTGATGCATTTATTTGTTGATTATATTGGAAATCAATATTATTGAAAAACATTAAATAAAATTACAATAAAAAAAACTAATATCGATTTAACATAAATAAGACCTTCACAGCGCGGTAGGAAAATCCCTCTCGCGGACTTTAAAAAATTGTTATGATTTTTATAACAATGGATTTTTCATTTTTCTAATTTGAGCTTCCCATTGTCATCGAGAGCAGCAAAAGTTGTTACAAATATTAAGACTCATTTTGTGCTATCTTATCAATAACAACAATCAATAATAATGGTTAACCACTTCTTATATTGTGCTGCACATGAAGAAAACAAGTACTGAAACTAATTTTTCAAACGGTCGATGTTATCGATGAATTCTGGAAATTCGGTTACAAATATTTTGGAAATATTTACTGATTTTAAGGAAAAACTTCATTAACTGAGATACGCTCAGACAAAATTGTTGTTCTCCATAGATATCTATACTGATTGTGATTTTTTCATCTGTTCAGAAGCTTGCTTGTTTAAGGTTATATATTATCATCATATAATTATATTGATAAAAAAATTCACTTAATATTGATTGTGATCACCTTTGCATACTGCCTTAGTCTTAGTAAAGTGAAATATTTATTTGGGATTACCAATATTGTCTTGATATTCTGAAATCAATCGTGAAATTTAGTTGATTATCTGCTATTTATCTTGCAGATTATTAAAGACAAATAGATAAAATCGATAAATGGAAAAAATAAATTCTAATAAAATTCTTTTATTTTAATAATCTCATAAAATTATAATAATCAATTATCGTAATTATCTAAATTAGTACTTTAAACATTTTTAAAAAATAAAATCAATAATATCTATATATTAACTTTGTTAGAATCATTGTTAAAATCGATAATTTTATAAATTTTTAAGATTATTCAAATGTTCGCCATGCAAGTTGCCACTACCTCATTAAATGTGAACTGAAAACGAATTTAAAATATTTCAATTCAGCAATATATTTTATTAGAATATTTGAACAAATCAAATGAAGTGGTTTTTGTCGTTTATTTGATTGGAATCGATTTTGTTGAAAGTATTGATTATATCCTTAAAATACTCACAAGGTTCCCCAGTAATTCCTCGTTTGTATTGAATATATTCTATATACCCTCTCTCCTATCTACTCATAATAGCGAATACACACACATATATATGTCTGTGTGTGTGTATTCGCTAATATGATTATTTTTTTAATTTTACAATTTTTCGTGATTTCATGTTCTCTGTTTCAAATTCCTAGTAATACAAATTATCAAATAATAAATCTTAACAAAAGAGCCTATCTAAAGAAAATCAAATCGATTTTCCATTGTGTCAACAATACAAAACACCGATTTACAAATGAATGGTTTAATTTACTTATATTATATTCCTTAAGAACAATCTCTCTGTTTAAAATAGTGCAAAACTATTTCATGTGAGTCCCATATGAAGTAACAGCTTATAGGGTGAACTGAATAAGTACCGATAATCATAAAAGATTTAATGTAATGATGATCTGTGATTTTTTTGTATCATGAATCAAATCGGAATTCAAATATAGATTCGGTCCGAGAAGATTCAGTGATTTTGACAATTTTCTTCTCGAGACCTTTTATTTCTTCAAACGAAAATCATTAAATCTTTTATTGAATTTTTCAGTAGAATATTATTTGCTAAAATACTTATAACGTCATTGTTTTATTTTCTAAAATGGTGGTAGTAGTGGTTCATATGGGAAGCTGTAATCGTCGGGGAAGTCTTTTAGTAGATTGGCAGTAGTTAAATAATTTTGTTCGACATTGTATCAATGATAATTTAGCTTACGTGGATTATTTATTATTGAAGATTTAACTATTCTGATTTGGAAAATTCAGATGGAGTTTCTTGACACTGACAGTTACTTAGGTTATAATTCTGATCCACAAGTTTTGATTTCGATTTTGTAAAGGATGGTAAAATTTATTGATTTTCTGTATTTTAAACAGCACAGAGATGGTACAAGTGTTTTTGATTCATATAACTCTTGATTGGTTTTTGAAAATATAGTTTCACTAGAGATACAGATGTCTGAGATGATAGTGGCATGTAAAGGCTTACTGGATTATTTGACAATCTCTCTCGACTGACAAACAAAATCAACCGAGTCGAGATTTAACAGTTGCAATCATAAGGATAACGAAATCGAAATAATTAGCAAAAATTTAGGTTTCATCTACACATTGATCATCTTTTGATCAGTGATATCTGAGAATCATTATATTAATCAACTCTTTCAGCTAAAATCGATCGGTTAATATCATCAAAATTTCTTTGACTTTCTTGACTATTATCATAGCCAATAAAATTCGACAATCCATGACCACATGGACGTGAAAATTGTGAAGAAATATCTGTTTTTGAATGCAATTATTTATTTAGGAACGCCCTCAATATTGTAAAAGATGATTTGATCAATCGACTGGATTTAATGACCAGGTTGGTAAATTTGACTTTCCTTATATTCTATATTTTGATTTATATAAAAGTTTGGAAATTATTTTCCCGATGTCACCATTTGTTATTGTTTTCGTTTTGATTTCAGTTTTCAAAAGTAGTATATAAAGTTTTGAAAGTAGTATATAAAAATTGTTATAAATTCGATAGGCTCTTCCCATGGAGAATATAGATATTTCAATTATTATTTTGCTATGATTCTTGATTTGAAAAATGTATAACAATTCAAGTTGTCGATCGATGAAAATTGATCAGTTAACCAAGTGTAGGAAAACACTATATTTTTCTAATTTTCCTATAAAAGTTGTACTTTTCCTCACAAAAATTTGGTATTGAGACATTTTGAAAATTCTGTTGACATGAAAAAATGTTGAATTAGTTATTGTGTGGTACGATATGTTCAATAATCCAGGTTTGCTGATTATGTATAAGACAGTATTGTGCTTAATGTTTTCTGATCATTACAATTATTTGACTCGTCACATATAGATTCAACCCGTACGTACCCGTCAAGTTGAGTTTTCTAAATTATCTCAGATAAGATTTACTTTCAATGTGTTAATCGATTAAAATGATTTGGAGGAAAGAATTTTGAAAAAATAAAAAATTCGATTTATTTTAGTTCAAGATATAAAAAAGAGCTGGAAAGCAGTGTTGATGTTTTATTTTGCAGTAAAGGAAACTTTTAATTAAGTATAAATAAAAGAACAGTGCTATTTTATATCCCTTTCGGTATATTGGTAACGATGGTTACAGAATTATATATTGATATTTCTTGATTTATTATATTATTGATTTTAATCTCTTATGTTATCAGGTTCACAAATGAATTTTGAAATATAATTTTGCTTTAGCGAAAATGATGTATTGCGAGAAGATGTCAATCAACATTGTAATAGAGAAGCTGATTTGAAAGCCAAGGTAGCACATCTAGAACATGAACTTCGAGCATGTAAAGAGGAATTTCTCAAGGTGAAAGAATCAGAATCCAATCAGGTACTTGTCGATCCACTACATGTATTTAAGGTATAATAATAATAATAATAAAAATAATAATAATAATAATAATAATATTTTTAAAGATAATAATATCCTATGTGAACATCTTTATATGCTAGTAATAACATTATTATTGATTAACGTTGTATTGCCGATATTCAATCATTTATAAAATAAATATTAATAATAATAATGATATTAAATCAATCAATACTGATTCAGCAAAAGTCATTTTCACGGTCTGATATGGCGGTTTTGTTGCAAGAGAAAAATTATTACAAAGAGAAGTTAATAGAATTACAAGATGCTATAGTCTATAAAGAAATGTGCCGTATCAAACAACAATTTCCAGAACTGAAAGAGTCTCCTAAACCAGTCAAAATCCACAATCCATCGATTTGGAATTTGTTAGTCATTAAACCAAATAATATGTATTTGCATTTGAAAATTTTTTTAATTGGTGCTTCGCCTGCTTAAAGAAATCATTGGCGATTTTAATATCTGTTTGCTTGATAGCATTTCAATAAGATTCCTTATTATTTGTTTATAATTTAATGAGTTGTAAAGAGTCATTTCAGTAAACATTTGATTGTATTTAATAGCGTTTTAAAATTAATTAGATGAACAAAAAAACTGGAAAACATTTTCAAATAACTAAATTTTTGCTTCAATTTGATTGGTTGTTTGTTGTGAAATTTTTGGGGTGAAGGGGTTTAGAGCTGATACAATTATTACTCTTATTAATCTTTGAACTAGAAATTGAGAAATGTGAATTTTTTTTGGAATGAGAATCAATAATTTTCATCCTGTATTAAATAAATCTAAATTAACTTTTCGAAACAATAAAATACATGCATATACAATCAATATCACACATCTCATTTATTGAATCCGATGCATACTTTTAAAATAATATCGATTATTTATCATCTGATCAACAATAATCAATGTAATTAAATTTATATCAATTATAATAAACACATTTCAAATGTATTTTTCGTAACTTATTCGATTTTATTTATTATGTTTCTCGTACATTTCCCATTGTTCTTTCTCTTAGATTTGGCTTTGTCAAAGTTTTCTTTAATTATCTGACGGCAAATGTCAAGAATGCCTTTGGATTTCTAAAGTTGAAACCTGATGAACGATTGGACGTAAATTGCAAGGCAATAAACGATAAGAATTAAAAAAACGAAAAGGTTTATTATTTCATGATAATATTTGGAATCGATTTTTCATATAATTATCTGCATTCTTGCCTTTTTGACACATTCTATTGATTTTTTGATTATATAGTGAGTTGGCACTGTGCAAATATATCAACGATAATATCGAACATATTATGAAGACAAAGAAACGACCTAAAACTATGTTTTGGTCATAGTGCAAACAATTGACGTAGCTAATATTAATAATCATTTTCCAACTGACAGCAATAGTTTTTGTCTATATTCGGTTTTTTAATTCAAAAAACGTTTTCTGGCGATAAAATGAAAAACTATTGAATCAGTCAAAAATTTTTAATAAATGATACCAGATTTATAGTGCCTAAGAAAGTGTCAAAAAGGCATTTACAATGTGCCATTTGTCTTTGAAGTGAGGGATAAGCTAGGACTATATCTAGATATGTAATTGAGGTGATAATTAATCTTTTTTTCAGAAATTTTTGACATTGAAAAATATTCTGATAAATCAATAATAATAAGGAAATTTTTCGACAATAAAAAATAATTTTTTGTCAGAGTATTTTAATTTTTGTAAAAGAAAATTATTTTTTTTTCTTGAAATTGTCTGACTTGTAATTTTTGGTCACACCAGTTGATTTAATATACCGTGCGATTCAAAAGTCTCCGCCTCTAAAATCAAAATAAAACACAATATCATTTATACTCACATATTTGTACTCATTGATATTAATTATTATTCACTGATTAATGTACTTTATTTTTTATTTCTTATTAATCACTTGCATTATTGCAATATGGCGGAAGCAGCTGGTGATCATAAATTTTCGCTTGGAGCTAGAGTGTTTATAGTTAGTCATGCAATAGTGTACCAGAGTAGTGCCAAAGCTTGCCAAGAATTTTAACAACATTTCAATCGTGTACCACCAGCTAGGCCAACAGTGCAATATTGGAAACAGAAGTTTGAAAAAACCGGAAATTTATCCACTAGGTTGAGATCAGGATCAAAGGAATGACCACCAATATCTCCAGACCGCACGATATTGGACTTTTG
>JBBMOY011522522.1:0-20588 GCA_037951405.1 Platydemus manokwari | reverse complement strand
AATTCAGCAAATCGATTTGTTTACTTGCCTAGTACTAGTAAAATTAATTTACTTGTCATGTGTAGTTTAAATAAATCAATTTCATTATTTCAAATCAATTGGATATATAATCTCTTTCAAATTTTTTAAAATTCACTTTAAATTACAACGGTTAGTTACAGTAATTACTATACTATTAAGAATTTTATTTTATTTGTATTATATTTACAAATTTATTTTAGTGCAACATCTCGTTAATTTGTTGCTATTGTTATTACAATCTCTGTCTCGAATAAGTATTTCATTGAAATAATACTTTTAATTAAATTTATAAATTCTTGAAATGAAATTAACTAAAAATGATATTTATAAATTATCAATTATCTACGTAATTATTATATTATAGTGATATTCTGAAAACAATGACGATTACCAACGAATTACAAGAACTTCAACAACATTTAGAAAAATTCGGTCAACAACATTTGTTAACCTTTTGGGATGAATTAAATGAATCGGAAAGAGAACTTCTGAAGAAAGACATTGAGGAAATTGATTTTCTCCGATATTTCAATGATCTTACGGTAATCAATCATAACATTTGAAAATAATTTTCAAACAATTTATATCGATATGAGTTGATAAAAAAAATATTAATATTATTACTAACGTTTATATTTCTTTTAGAAAGCAGAAGAGGTTAGTAAATTAGAAAATAGCCATACTTATATTTGTAGCATGTTACTAATTATTATGCATGCTTTTAACTTTTTTAACTTTGCTGTTCAATTTTATTTTGTTTTTATTAATTATTTGTTTAAAACAAAATGATCGAAAATTTATATTCTAAAATTTCCAATCTTTAATCTTATAGTTGATGACAATAGTTATAAATTATTCTTAATAAACCCAAATGCCATCTTTGATTATTATAAAGTGGAAAAAAATACTTGTTTATGTTTATATATTTACTTATTTATAATTATTTATAATTAATTAAATATAATTAATTATATATAATTAATTATATATAATTAATTATATATAATCAGTTATATATAATTATTCCGTCATATTTTAAATATTTTAAACGAGGTAATATATGAATGTGAGGATAATTATAATAAGTTGGTCCCTATGATATTTTGATATACAATACCCACAATAAGCTCAATAAACATAAATTCGAAAATCGTCTATACTTTTTATGGTTTAAAACAGCTGATTTGCTCATTAAAAGTTCCCTCGATCTTTGCTCTTAAGCCATTTGTAATCTTAACGAATATTTATTATTATTTAATTATAATGATTAAAGTCGAAATTAGCGTTTGGATATTTATAGTAGAATATAATTTTAGAGGTTGGAAACGTTATTTTTAGTTCAGTGTTTGTGGGGTTTTGTTTTCATAATTTGTATCAATATTGTTGTTTGTATTATTATGTAATGATGTGGATTATATGTTAAACAGAAATCTGTAATGACCAGGAAGAAAATGGTTGATAATGAATTAGAGCCACCATCTCCTGAACAGTGTGGCAGTTGGACTGATTGTAGCCGGGAACAATTGGATAAATATAATGATATTGGTAGACATTTATTTTTATAATTTTATTGATCTTTATTATAATTTATTGATTTTTCAATTTTATTGATTTTCGATTTTATTTTAATTTTATTGATTTTTTGTAATTTTATTGATTTTTTTTGTTTATTTTGTGATAATTTTTCGATAGCAAAAGAGAGATTTATTATTAATAATATTTTTATTAATATTATTGTTTTCATTAATAATATTTATGTGGCTATTATTATTATTATTACGATTTTTTTATTGATAACGTAAATATTTTCAATTGTTTCAATTAAGGTTTGGAATATGTGTCCAACGGTCAGTATTGCACGATTCTAATGTCAGGTGGGGCAGGCACCAGATTGGGTTTCAAATACCCTAAAGGAATGTATAAGGTCGGTTTGCCATCAGATAAATCTCTCTTTCAATTACAGGCTGAACGGTTATTGAGATTGCAATATCTGGCTCTCAGGCGTTTTGGTAAAACGGCACCGATCATGTGGTAAATATTATAATAATTATTATTATATTCAATATCGATAAAATTATTATTAATCATAAATTCATAATAGTATGAACCCATTGATTATTACTTGATTGATATATAATTTTGAACTGATTGCATTTGTCTTCATTAATTACCCTTCTCGAACATCTATCCAATGACATCATTTCGAGTAGCCATTACATGTTTCAAACCCATTGACCACTTGATGAGTCAACTGTTATCAATTTGGCTATATTTGGATTTATTTGATTTATTTGGCAGATGGCAGCATTGAATATGATCAATGAAATATACGATATGTGTGTGTGCGCATGTGTGTGTGTAGTTGATGTGTTGAACTCAATGATTGTTTTATGGTGTTTCATATCATTTTTTTAGAAATATTCCTTTTTATTTCAGATTATTTATCATTATTTCTTATTAATTTTAGAACAGTTTTCATATATTTTATGTTATCATTCCTATTAATATCATTTTCAGATTTATAAAATAATGATTATATATATATATATATAACTATTTTTCTCCGATTTAACTCATCAAACAAAATAATAATATTCGTTCCAAGTTTTCAAAAAAATCCGATTATTTATTGATATTTGATATAGTGCCATTGTGATAATTATGCTTAACAAAACCACTTTACCAGTAGATTTTGCCAGAAATCAGTCTAACTGACAGTAATAGTATTTTTCGGTGAAAAAAAATATATTGGTTTGTTTTATTGGAAAGCAAATCCTACTCCAATTTGTGACCAAAGATTGCCAAGCATAATCTGTAGAGCAAAACAATTGGAATGATCTTGAAAAATAAATCTCCAATTTTAATTAACTAAAAAGCGAAATATCTTGATTTTAATTTCTATTTTGATTCCGTCATTTGCTGATATTTTTAGTAATAATTTTATTCATCTTATATTACATAAAAATATGATCAATCTTATGATAAAATAATAATCAATAATAATGTGAACAAATAATAATCAAATCTTAAAGAACCAAATTAGTGACCATATCTGTCATTTATAGCCGTTGCAGAATATTATTGAATATGGTGTCAAGTCAATTTTTTCTGTATTATAAATAATGAATCGCATGTGTAATATCATCGCACACACGATGCAATCATTGGATGCATTAAATATTGATGATGTTGATGTAGATTTGTAACTAAAATTTTTGATCGTTATTTTCTGCAATGATATTTAATTGCGGACATAAATTCACAGTATTATAATAAAGATTTTCACATTCTTTAGAATAAGAAATATGTTATATTACGCCATTTGATTTTTGTTCAGGTATGTCATGACTTCCGATTGTACTCGAGATGACACTATGGATTTTTTCCGAAAAAACGATTATTTCGGACTCAAACATGATCAGATTATATTTTTCGAACAATGTACTTTACCCGTTGTTGGTTTCGATGGAAAAATACTTCTCGAATCGAAATTTAGAGTGTCGAAATCACCTGGTAATTTTTAGAATTTATCTTATACCATCTTAATCATATATTTTAAAGTTCTGAATGTTTATATATAGATATAACTTCGCATCAATACTCATTTTCACTTATGGCCATCAGTAAAATTTTAATCGATTCTCGTCAATAGTTTTGTTAACATTGTAGATTTATTATCTATCTATACCAATATCGAATGAAATACACATTCATTTTCATTATCTTGCTCCTTAAATATACCTCACGGCACATAAGTAGTCTATAAATACAGCATTGTATTATATTTTAAGGTTAATGAATGCCTTAACACCGGAATTATTTGATGGCTTTGATATTAACATTGTAATAACATAGTGATGATTTGATGATTTTTCAAAACCAGTTAGTGAATTTATCACGTCGATTTGGATAAAAAAAATTTTCGAATTTTTTGTTTATTTCTTATTACTACCTACTCTCTCTATATTTGATATCAGGTCGATCCATCTGTGTCATCTTGTCGGAGAATAATGGTATTTATGTAAAAGTTCAAACTCGACCTATCATTGATAGGACTTTGTTTATCTGTTAATCGTAAATAACAAATGATATCAGTGACATTCACTTGACATTCACTGGTTTATTTATACTGAAAATAAGGTTTCTCGTCAAAATGAAATATAAATATAGTTCTTGATCTAGAAAAAGTTTTTTTTTATATATTTCTAATCTCGTATTTGTACTCATTGAGATTGAGCGTAAATCAGTATGATATAGAGTATGTAACGGATAATTTGAAGTGTTTCGAGTGTTTAATTGGTTTGTATTTGTACTTTCCTGTCAACTTAGACTTTTTTCAATCAAGGAATCAATTTTTATTAGTAAAAATGATTTACTATTTCATTGTGTGTTACTAATTTATTGTGTAGGATCAATTTGAATTGGTATTTTAATGCCAAACAATAAGTAATATAATCAATGAAAACACTCCTGCGTTTTCTAATCTGACAAATAATTACTTTTTCATTGCTTAAGATTGATTTTCAAATAGTGGGGATTACCTCGTTTTAATCCATACACGCATATATTTGAATCAATAATCAAGTTTATCTTTCATTGCAGATACTACTACCTCATTAATGGATTGTCAAAATCAATAAATTTTATTTTCAATTCATGTTTTCTGATTTGTCTAGAAATCGGATTATGATTGGTTTTTAAAATACGAATTATTTATTGTAAGCGTTAATTTCCTTCTTAAACAATCTATCATAATTAGAACAATTTCAAATTTTAATATCAATCTTCTGATCATGTTTCTCTTTTACTAGCATGATTATTTGCCTGTAGATTAATGATTTCATTGACAGCTGTTGTTTTCAACCAATACTGAAATTCTCATATTGAACCGTTATGATTTTTTTTTAAGATCCTGTAAAACTCTAAAAGAGAGTGAAATATTAAATCTATTCTTTTTTCAATAATTTTTGAAGAACACTGTTATTGATATTGAAATATTATTCGATACTTTAAATTGTCGATCATTATTGAAGTACATTTCGAAACTATATATTTTTTTGTAAATGTTTATAAAATTATCAAACCCGAAATATCAACATCGTTAATGATCTGCCTAAAGTGTTGAATAAATATTTGATATCCACATGTTTATATTTGGATTTTGTTTATTTTATTTTGAAAAAAATTTCACTGTGCGACAAAGATCAGAGAGATGGTTTTCGAGATCAAAATGAAAAATTGTAATCCTATTAATTATTTATTATCACGAGTTGTTATAAAATGTTGATAAAAGCAATTTATTATATAATTTATTATAAATCTAAAATATAACGTCGATGATTTCCAAACTCGATGATTTTCCGTTTTAGATGGAAATGGTGGCTTGTATAGAGCTTTACACAATTACAAATTGATTGATGATATGAAGGCTCGCAATATTAAGTATGCTATGGTGTATGGTGTTGACAACATACTGGTAAAAGTAGCCGATCCAGTATTTCTTGGATTCGCTGTGGAACAAGGTGCTGAATGTGCTGCAAAAGTCGTTGAGAAAATCCAACCGAAGGAAGCAGTTGGAATAGTTGGTAAAGTCAACGGACATTTCCAAGTAGATTATTATTTTCGTTAATTCTTCATTAAAGATATCTGGAACTTATATATTGATATTTCTTCCTGATTTTATTATTTAAGAATAATCTTTAAGAATTTTCTATATTTTATGAATTATTATTATTTCTTAATTTATTACTTAACTATATTCTAGTTTTTTTGATAATTTTTAATTTATTTTTGTAATCAATAAAACATCGGTTTAGTATTTCACCTTGAATAGATATTATTATGCGGTCTATCCCAAATATTAAAACAAACATTTCATTATTATTTAGAAACATTTTAATCTATCAGATATCACGCAAAAACTAATTTTAACTTTTGAAGGTATTAAGTAGAGTGTTGATGTAAAAAAAATAAAAGCGTTTTCCTCTTGATATGAAATATTTATTTCAAAATAATTCATCCAACTAATTTTCCATCTATTTCCACACAATTCATACAACATTTTCCTATTATCTAGGTCGTAGAATACAGTGAAATCTCAACTGAAACCGCAACAATGCTCGATGAAAATGATGAAAACAAATTGAAATATCGTTGTGGCAATATCTGTATGCATCTGTTCAGTACTGAATTTCTCGAGCGAATTTGTCAAATCGATATCACTGATTTGATAGTTCAACATATTGCAATTAAAAAAGTGCCTTTTATCAATCTTAAAACGGGATTATTTGAAAAACCGGAGAAGGAGAATGGTATCAAAATGGAACGATTTGTCTTCGATGTATTTCCATTGGCCAAGTATGTTTATATTTGATAAATGTAATCCAAATTACTATTGTTACCATTTTAACAAATAATAATAAATTAATATTCGAATTTCGTTAAATGTTTTTACATAAACTGCTTGATTTTCTGAATGGCCTAGACATAAATAATTTTGTAATTGTTTGGTTGTCATGGATATTGTGCAGTAACCTTGGTAATTACACTGAATAATTTTTAGAGGAAATTATTATTATTGGAGTTAAATAGTAAAGCAAAATAAACTAAAATAAAATTGGAAAATATTCTGATATTGAATAATAATGTTGAAAACCACTCAATCGATGATAATCTCTGCCTACAATTTCAGTACGTTTGCCATTTGGGAAGTAGAAAGAAATCGCGAATTTTCGCCGATAAAAAATTCACCCGGTAGTCGATCAGATTGTCCCGAAACAGCAAGGGATGATATATTCCAATATCACAATCAACTCGTCCTTGAACATGTCCATGATTCTAATCTCAGGGATAAAGTCAAAGGAATGGTTTTCGAAATATCACCACTGGTATCGTACAGTGGAGAAGTGAGTTTGACGTTTCCATCAAAACTGTGATTTTTAATTATCATTTCTTTCCATCAAAAAGGATTTGGAAAATGTTTCCCATCTTGTCACGAAATCTGCGGAAAGATCGATTTTGCACTTGGAAAGCAAAATTGATGATGAGTGAAAATCCAAGACAGCCTGTGTTAGCAAATGTTTCTTTTGAGCTTTCAATTATTTGAATTAAATAGTAATAATAATCAGAATAATAATATTATTATTATTGACATTGGGTATCTTCTGTGATAGTAGCGGTGATTTTATTTCGACCTATATACATACATACATACATACATACATATATCTCACATATCGATCCATTTACTGTATGTATTATGTTGATGTGTGACAGATTTTCCTTTGAATATTCATGTACATGCCTATGTTTCCCATTAACCATGTATTTAATTCTTGAATATTGAAAAATATATGAAAAATATATCCACTGATTTGTTGAATTGTAGTGAATTGAAACAAGTTTTCTGTAAAACAAAGTGTTTTAAACTGAAATATAATGTTTTAATTTATTTTTTTATTTTTGGTTTTTTATTTCATTAATTATGTTGGTCTCAATGTAGATCTGTGTTTGTACAATCACACGTAGAACTGATAAAAAATATATATATTGATACAGTTGATAGATAATTTAGTTGTACATTGAAATATGAATTTATTTATTTTTTTAATCAAGGTTCATTCGATAAATGATAAATAATATCTGATCTCAGTAAATTAACACTGACTAAGGTATGGGCTTCGTGTTTCACATGACAGATCGATAATGTCTTCATGATTGAGTTATTCATGTTCAAAATGGTATAGATGGGTATTTAGCTGGTGGGTTTATTATTATGTATCAACTATCGATTGTTTGGTATAATGCTAGTAGGATGCTAAGTAGATATGTGTTGAGTAATTCCTATCGAATAGTTGATTCCTAGCAGCTAATAGTTTATGTGTTTTAAATCATTAATGTTAATAAGAATTCAGATCTCAATGAAATTTTTTTAATAACCTTCATGTAATAAAACATAATTATGATTAATAAAAGTTGTGTTTTTGGGTAAATTTACAAGAGAGAAGTATCGTAAAAATACTAAGATTTATTATAGATAAACATAACAGTCTCCACTACGGGGTCGCACAAGTCCTCACATCGGCTTTTAAATTGAATTATTAGGATTGATTTTTCTGACATTCTGATTCGAGATTTCCTCATTTGAAGCCTTCTTTTTCGCTTTACGTTAGCTCACGAATATTTGTAATGGGTAGCTGATGATAGTGAAAAACATATCTGTAAAAGTAGTATGGCAATTTAAGTCAGAAAGAGGACAATTTTTGCAAAACCTATCCTTTAATTTTTGTTTTCAAAAAATTAATAAATGTTCATCGTACAGAATTTGTAAAATCAAAAAAATTGGTTTGCATGTTCTTCTAATTCCGTTTAAAATAAAAATGAGAGAAATATTTGTCTTATTTTACAACTATTTTAAAAAACTACTATTCAGGTTAAATAAATTTTTCCTTCTTCAACCAGTGATAATCATTCTTTTATGAAGAATATACTTGTTTAATTACTGAGAATTATTGTTCGGAAAATAATTAATTGGAATCAATCTAGTGCAAGAAATTATAGATTTTAATCAAATCCTTGAATGTATATCTCGTTCTTTCCGTAATTCCCACTTCCCGTTGGCTGGTTTATTATTTATTTTCAGCGCAGTATTATGCCGATATTATTGGTTGCTAAAGGCATTTTCTAATGACGGTTTCCGTTTTCAAATTTACTGCAAATTATTTTCAAAACATAACTGTGTGATTTTAATTGCGAAGTAATTCATTTCACTAAATTATTTTTTGACAAGTAATTTCTTTTGTGTTTATTTGCTTACGTTCGTCACTCAGTTTTCAGACGGTCTTTAATTGATTTTAAATTTACTTAATTAGTTGTTTTAATGGATTACAATAATTTATTTTGTGCCTATATTGATTATCTATTAATTGATTTATTAATTGATTTCATGTGCTTGTTCCAATAATGTGATTTTCAAATGATTATGATTGATGGACTATCAAAACATCAGGGTAAAACATTGTAAACAATAAATAACTTAAATATATCACTATTTGTTCACTGTATATGCTTCATTATTTTCTTCATATTTTTGAATATTTAAAATATTGAAATTTACTTGAATTATATTTTTAATTGGTTTCCGTGGTCACCGGCATTTAAAGTAAAAATTTCCACAAATAATTTATGAACTATTTTTTGAATACTTAAATATTTAGTCAGATATTCTACTTGAACTATAAAACACCTTAAATCATTGATTTCACATTGAAGTCTATTATTCAAGATAAGGTTTAATTTATAAATTAGTTATTTATATTTTTATTCAAGATAAACATCACAAGATCAATTATTACAGATTTTGATCTTGGGACGATTTCGTGAATCAGAACTTTTTAAAATGTCCAATAGGGATCACGATTGAAATTTAATTTAATATGATTTAATTAATTGTTTTATTAATTTTATTTTCAAATTGGCGGGTTTTATCAATAATAAGATAAATATCGAATTTGAGCATTGCTTATCTCAACTTTTAAGATTTCGTAGAAACGCAGTACACCCAAATTCGATTAACAATTGATGATGTAATCTATTTGTGTAATATTAGTTTTTATCGATAACTTTGCTGATATTATCATGATACAATTATATTGAGTTTAAAGCACTTTTAATGATTTAAGAATTCCTGAAAATACAATTAACCATCTATGGTGACCAGTTCATAAAAAGTCATTAGAGTAAAATGGGAAAATAACTTTGTATAACATGCACCAAGAAAGCTAATAATTTATATATTAATTCTTGTTTATTTGTATTTATGTGTTTTAAATAAAATTCTTTTCCATCTAATTAGATAGAGAAGAAATATTTGAGAAGAACTCTTCATAAAATGAATAAGTAAATGAAAATTGCGCAACATCAACCTTGTGTGCTGATAAAACACTGGTGGTAAGCAGACATACATTTGCGACACCCACAAAATAGTAAGGTGTGATAAAAACAAGTTGAATTACACATGACGCAATAAGCCGGCGATATAATGTTGAACTGTGGTCAATTGATCCAAAAAAATAAATAATAATTAATTACCAAAAATTAAGTCTGTCCTAAAAAACGTGTAAATGATTCGATTTTTGCGAAAAAATATGTTTAATTTGGATTATGTTCAGTAACAAGAATTATTTATTTTATAACATAATTAGATGAATTTTTTTGAATAACGAAAATAACATTTCGTGTACTGTTACAATATTGTATACATAAAAATAGCAAAATCTTTTTCAAATCATCGTAGATCTCTCTCAATTTCTTGAATCATTTTAATTTAATTGGTTTGACCAGCGGAATCGTCCACCTTATAGAGTGAATTTTTTCTTTTATTTTCTGCACAAATTGAATCTTTGACGACAGATCTCAAAAGCATATTTGAGTTTCCTAAGTCGTGTATTAAATGGAGCTTGCTTGATAATTTTCAACTAATTATCAAACTAAATGAGTTTTTCTTTATTAATCTTGTAAACATTTTAAATTCTTAGAGGATTCAGTAAATTATTCAAAGTTATTAATTTAAATAATAAGTTAAGATATATTTTTTTAATAAATTTTAATCTAAATACACAAACATAGTTTGTAAGTAAGCTGAATAACTGAAAATATTTTATTAAATAAGGCTACTATACTAGTGATTTTAATGATATATTAGATTGAAATTGACCTATACGATATTTCAAAGTGGTTAGATTAAAATAACAACTTTGTTAAGAAAGAAGCATAGAGCATTGATTCCAAACTGTAATTTTTTTTAATTAGGCAATATAGAAATATAAAATATAAAATTTAATTATTTAAATATATAATTAATTTTATCTATTTGCTTTAACTTAGTTCGAAAGTTTGTTTAAATATATTTAATTGATTTAATTTGTTTACCGTAAATTACAAGTTTAGTGGTATCCAAGATGTCTGAATACTGGGTAAAATTGAGAGGAATGCCTTATCGCACTACAATGGATGATATAATTGAATTTTTACCTGGTAAACTTTTGGATTAAGCTACCTGCATGTGTTTATTTATGTTATCCAGGAATTAATATTAAGGGAAGTAAAAGAGGGATTCATTTTCCTATAAGTCAGCGAAATATAGAGTGGGGTGAAGCTTTTATAGAATTGGAAACAGAAGAGGATCTGAACAAAGCTAAAGATAGACATAATCAACATATGGGTCGTAGATATATAGAGGGTATTTATTTAAGTGTTTCTAAAAGATCTTCACATTATGTTTTAAGTATTCACATCAACAAAATCTGATATGATTAAGGCGTGTAAAGATCAACAGATTAATCTCAATGAAAACGGACGAGATCGTCCCAGGCGTGAACGTTCGAGGAGTCCAGTTCATGAAAGAATGAATGAGAACTATGTCTTACGGCTTAAAGGATTACCCTATAATGCATCAAAAACAGATATTAAAGAATTCTTCCAAGGTATTATTTAGTTTAAGAAATCAGGAGCTGGAGATTTTTGCTTCTTTTCATTACCAATATTAACACTCGACTGGAATTTTGATAAAGACTTTAACGGTATTGGTTTATATCGTTATACGGATTTGCTGGATTGGGTTGAGAATGTGGAATTATTATTTGGAAAGAATATTTTTAACATCATTCGGAACAAATAATTCGAATTAAGAAATATTGGAATGGAAAATGGTATTTTATGAATCAAGAATGGCATTCAAAAATCGAAAACATCTGAAGATGGGGTTGGAACAAGTGGATCAAAAACAAATTAATGTATTGGTTGTGAAAGTCTTCAGATTTCAAAAAAAAAACAAGAATTTCGTATCTTATTTTTTTTTACTTTTTATTTTTGTTTCATTAATTTGGACGATTTTCGGAAATTAGTTAATTGTGTGTAGATTTGTTAATATTATTTGGTAAACGTTTAGGACTGAAAATTTTGCCGGACGGAATGAGTATTCTCGTTGATCATAATGGAAAGGCGCTAGGAGATGCTTTTGTTCAGTTTGCAACATACCATGATGCAAAACTTGCCAAGGAACGGAATGGGAATAAAATTGCTCACAGGTTTGAATGGGAATGGATAACTTTATCAAAATTTAAAAAAAAATCATAGGATTTAAAAAGAATAATGAAAAAAAATATTAGGTTATTAGTTAAGTGATGGATTTTGAGTGATAGGTTTAGTAGCACAGGACGAGTAAAGGATTAAAAAATATATATAAAAAAATTAACTGTATTGAAGGATAGGACAGCATTTATTATATTTTGTTATATTTTGTTTATGAATATATTGGTATTAAACCCGATATTATAATTAGGTACATTGAAGTATTTGATAGCAATATCGAGGAGGCAAATAATGAAATTCGTCGACAAATGGAATTTAATGGTAAATTGGTGCATTAGACTTTGTTTTTCGAACACAAATGAAATTTGGTTGATTTATTAGAAATGCACATGAAAAGATTTGACAAATCCCCACCACTGTCTAGAGGTCCACGTTCGATGGATGATGGTGTTCCATATCCAGATTCACAGCGGTTTTATAGTCGTAATCCGGTGATTATTAATATGAAAGGGGTGTCAGTGAATACACGACCGGACGATGTTTTTCGATTTTTCAGACCACTCGTTCCATTGAATATAATAATGAAATTTATGGTACGAAAAGAAAAATGATTGGCAATTTATTATGTTTGAATATTCATCTCTACACAAATAGAGTGGTGCATCGGAAGGTGAAGTCGACGCTGAATTTGCAAATGAAGATGAAGCATATAATGCAATGTCAAAGAACAGAGATAGGCTGGGAAATCATTCCGTATTTTTGTCAATGATACCAATGGTATATATTTCACTTAATCAATGAAAACGATTATCAAATTCATATAATTAGAGGGATGAATTTTACAACAAATCATTAAGTATTGAATACGATAGAAGGGATAGAGAAATGAGTCGTGGAATGCCAGCACCTGGCAGGGGTTTTAGTGATCGGGACAGTTTTTGTAAGCTTACCCGATTATAACTCATGGTTTTTAATAGTTTGTTGTTTAGATCCTCAATCGAGATATTACTAAATTTTTGGTGGAGGTTTAATTAATAGTTGTAGTTATTTGTTCGTCATTTCAATGTTATTATGTCGTGTTGTATTTTTATTTTTGAGAACGAATAGAATTGTCATAATATATATATGTACTATTTGATACCTTTATTAAATTCGTTTTTTATTTGAGATTAAATTATTTATTTGTAAATTATATTCATGTTTTATTGAATATTCTTTCGGAAGATAAGATTTAATTATAAATTTGATATAAAAGCATCATGAAATTTGGATTTTGTAAAAACGTAATAATTTAAATTAATATGTAAATGAAATTAGAATAATTTTTGTAAGCCATAATATAAGCTTTTTAAGATGTTTTCACAGTTGTGCTATGGCTGTCATTACTTTGTATGTTGGTACAACATTTTCATTAGGAATATATACTGAAAACCAAAAGCTACTAACTAATATTAAAAAACTAACAACAAAAATTGTTGAAAATAAATATTTAATTTTTAACAAAAATAGCTTAACAAACATCGATTTTTTCTGCTGATAGTTTCGTTGTTTTGATTTAAAATTACAATGGGCTAGTTTATATAATTGAGTTCAAGACTTATATGATTGTATATTACAGCGGCATTTCAATGGCGAATCATTTTTAAGATCTTGGCGACCCCAAAGAAAATCAATTTTACTAAAAATAAGTTATAACTCATATTTAATAAAACCATTTTGCAACATTTCTTTGATTTACAACAAGTAATGAATAACCTATAATAATAAGATTCTCAGATAATAACGTTACCTATAAAATACCTAACTGTAGTAGTCTAGGTAATAGTTAACAGTAGTTTAATTAGCATCGCAAACTATTTATTCAGCAGCATGATAAATCACGATTTTTCACATGTGATGGTTTGTACAACTACCATAATTCGGTGACCCATTTAGGGTAACAACCTCGGGGTTGAGAACCACTGGTATGTTAAACGTTATTCATTTCTTTTTCCTGGTTAATTCAGCCTATTGGCGAATATTCAATTCTTTTATTCTCATCATTTTTATAATGGCTTGAAATTCAAAATTCATGTATCTATGAAACTCTCAGTAGTCTCGGATTTGCGGTTTATTCTTCGATTGTGGATCGAATAGTTTGACTTTAATATATTTTATCAGTTAAACAAAACAACAAATATGGAAACTTCAGCCACATTATGTGGTACATGGGTCGATCAGAAACATAAATTTACTCTGAATCAATCAGCACTCAATCTTTCTATCACCATTGTTTGATAAATAAATTGTTTTTGCAAATTCTTTTGTCCTTTGAGTGGAACATTTATTATCCAATATTAATGCATTTTCGATTCTAAGTCGAAATTAATAAATGGAATTTGCATATTTACGACTTGAACAAAGTTCTCTGTGAACTGAACTAGTATTTCATTTCAAAATATTTCTCTCTTTAATTTATTAAGATGGTTGAAAGTAGTTAAACAAACCATAGCACAATTTTTTTAAAGTTATTAATAATTTTCTGTTAAAATTATGTAAAATTAAAAAAAATAAAATCGATTAAAGCATATTTGAAGTATGTTTTTCGCTTTCACTAGACTATTAATTAATTCTTAAATATTGAATGGATATCTAAACATCTAAATATATATATTCCTATATTAAAAATTAATAAATGTGTAATATTATATTTTAAAAGCAAGTTGTGTTCTGACCTCAAGATAAATAAAAATCTATTTCGATGTAAAGCAATGGGTGTGATTTTTGATTCCAACAAATTCCCATTGGTTTTTGTGGGAAAATGATTTAGAAATTTGTAACTAATCTGCAGGAAATTGTTACAAATTATACGACAATGAAACATAAATAATTTACCACAATGAGCTTGAAATTCAACTAAAATCGAAATAGAATATATGATTCTTTGTATAATGTAAAATTCATTTCGTAACATTGACAAATTCACGATAATTTACATGGATTACCACTTAGAAAATTATTAGTACTATCTTATGTTTTTTGCTCTTTTATAGTTTTTTTGGTTTTTGGAGTTATGATTGATTTTATGTTCATTTGTGAATTCCTATCGTTATTTAGCGTGTTGCTACGCTGATTTGTCCTTAAATTTTAAAATCCATAGTTTCCCATAATATTGCTATGCAGATAGAATTATGCATGATAAATAATCATGAAAAATCGAAATTTTATTTTGATTATTAATTCATCCAATTATTTCTGATCTATTTTATTAATAACTTCGATTATTTTTGCTTTATAACCAACATAAAAAAGACAGCCTATTGCTATTTATAATCATTTAAACTAAATACATTATACACAGAATTATTTATTTATTATTTGTTTCTTGTATTTTAGTCAGGAATAGATTTATTTGATTATATTCTAATCATTTATCTGTGTGATGATAAATCAAATGACATACCAACCAATGGCAAATGTGAGCTGAATACATTTTGATCCATTAAACCAGCGTTGATTGACATTGAGAATAATTTCGACAATTAATATATTGAGTGTCGGTCACTGGGTCTGTTTGGTTCTTCTTAGTTTCTGCAATTAGTATAAAGGTAAATATAGGGAAAATTATTACAAGTGGTAGTTGAGAGCTAGTTCTAAATCTAAGCTTTCACAACTTGTTGTTACATTCATTGATTAACACTGATTTACAAATATGACTATTCAGTATATATTGGATATAGCCTAACAAAGAAAAGATAACTATTGAGTTGGCACTGCGAATTTATATATTGAATTGTATAAATCATTGATAATGGCACAATGGAAATTTACAAGCTTTCAATATTGAATGTTAAAAATGAATTGATTTACAAAAATGCTGTGAACACCAAGATAATATCTGATTTCGGCTTTCATTACTTCAGGAAACTCGAGAATTAATTATTTATGGCTTAACACTAAAATAGTATGTAAATGTGTTCATGAACCAAATGCCTTCCATTTAAGTAGTTCTCCTACACGTTAGCATGACAAGTATTGTGAAATAGTTCGTTTAAGATGCCTCATTACCTGAAAGGTACTCTTTGGTATATTTTATCAAAAAATGTGATAAGAACTCGTAAGGTGTTGTTTTATTTGATAATTTTTTATTTAACATAATTTTCCTCCAAATTCCCATTTATATATTGACTTCAGAATAAATATTTATTCAGATATGTTCAACTGACGTAAAATATTGGTAAAATAAAATGTTTAATTGGCATATAATTGCTGGAATTTATAGGTGATTTAATTTGGTGACAATTAAGCTCAAATAAACAATTTATAATAGATGATTTGCTCTTTTATTTGAATGTATGTAATTAGTAGTCTGATAATTGATGATTCTGACAACTAAGCAGATTATTAGGTTGCATGTAAATTCGAATAATCTTCATGTAAATATATTCCAAAATAGTACAAGTGATCTTATGAGCAATTCAATAAAAGATAAATTAAAATCAATCTAAAGCACCAAAGTATATAATTTAGAACAAAAATTATGCCCTTGTTTAAACAAAACAAATAAAGCATTTATGAAACAAAATAAAGAGGAAATAAATTCTTGTTCGAATAATATAAAGGACGAACAAAGACATCAAACTAGCACAGAAATTATCTGTGTCCAATTGGATAAAGAACAAAGCAAACAAATGCAAATGCATAATGGTAACACACAACAATGCAAATAGTATAAAGAAATAGCAAACAAAGACCACCTACACAGAAAAAACATATATAATTAATATGATTGGTCAGATTATTGCACAAGAAGTTTGTGAACAAAAACCAGCACATAAACCAGCATATATTTAACTACGCATATTTCTTCAAAGTGCAGAAATCTGCCGAAAGTAATATTTATTGGAAGAAATTTTTGTTGAATTTGAGATATTCCCAACACATATTTGGTAATTTTCTATCTGAAGCAAGTTTAAATTAAAAACCAGCAGACGATTTGCGGAATCTGCTTTGACAAGCTACATCTTACATATTTCCGTTCTCCAAACCCTAGTAATTATTTTTGATATTCAATCTAGTAATTTAATTTATTAATTTACGATTAGACAAAGCCATCTTTATGAATTTCCACCATTCTATTAACTAACTAAACACAAACATCTACACCTTCACACCATTTATTAAACGTGAATGGTGCGCGAAGGATTAAGCAGCACACTGCTAATTGTAATTTCTTGTATTGCAGTAGCTTTAATAATAGTTATAAAAATATTTACGAACTTCTTATTGTCACTTTTTAATATTGTTGCTGTAGCAGGTTGATCGATAATAAATTCCAATTTTCTCAATTCTCTTATCGATTCTTAGATTATCAGAAATTTAAGATTTTAATGTAAGATTTTAACAATATAATAAAATCAGAAAATCTGTTTTCTTTCTTTTTTCTTTCTTCTAGAAAATTCTTCATGTAAGCACTATTCTTCTATAAAATGGCACTATTCTTCTATAAAGCACGCATTAAAAACGAATTGAAAATCCACGGCAATAAATTATTTATTTAAATACAATTATATAAACAAATTGATATTATTTATATAAAATCTGAATGAAATCTTTGAAAATTTAATTCATATAAAAATCCTCACACATCGACTTTACAGTTAATTTGGTTAAAATGTCGTTAGCTCTCCAATAACTATATTCCAAATTTAAATTTGCTAGGACATATTGTTGAATAACAACGAATAATAAATACTTGGCTCCAATATAACTTATATTAATCAATATACAACCAAAAAGTCTCCACCTTAATCTGGCTTTCAATTGGCAGCAGCAACAATATTTTAATGATCATCGCTAATGTCTGGGACATTTCTCATCCTGCTAAAAAATGAGTTCTTCAAGAATAAAAAAGAAATTCTTAAATTAATTTTAAATTTTATTTTGATTAATACAATTTTAAGATCTTTTTTGTTCCGCTTATTAACCTATCCAAAATATATTTTATGCTTTTCTGTTAATGGTCGCTGCTGAAACATTGTATATACATTATATATCCATTCAACAATCTTATGCATAAACCTGCTTTAGGCACTCTAATTTTTAAAAGGAAATTTGCCAATCATTCTCTATTCAAAATGAAGAGAATTGAAGATATACATGACGTTGAGGGACAAGAACGGCCATCAATCTTGGATATCAAATAATCTCTCCTTTTATTGCAACTTCGAACTTCTTAACCTCAACAACTCCAATGTAAGCTATTGGAGTTTGAATTACCGCGGATGATGGCATCATACTTATTCCCAAGTTGATCCTTCTAAAAATAATTAAATAATAATAATTTCATGACAATTACGATCCTATAGCATTATTTTTTGTCATTACCTCACTGAATATTTTAATTATTGTGAAATTTGCGTTACCACTGTCACATTTGTTGATAATTTTCCTCCATTGGAATTATTGGATGAAAAAATGATAATGTTACTGGAGTGGGGTCTTGATTTTTGAATGTTGTTTAATTACTTGGCGCGATGAAATCTAAAGTCACTGATCCTATGGGGCTTCAACACCTGGTATTGAAGACGAAGATGTCGGAAAATGAATTTAATATGTTAAGCTGAAGCACAGAGAATGCGTTGGCTTTCTGGGCCTAAACAAAATGATATGAGATTTCAAATTTTCCAGCTATTATTTATAATCAAGAACAAATTCTGGGTTATTAAAATATTTATTGAGGAAAAATGAAACTAACAATTAATCAGTAAAAATAAACAACAAAATTCGAGCAAATACCTCGTACCTCGCCTCAGCGATTAACGAGAAATCCGGTGTCGGATGGAAGATTAATAATGATGCGGAGAATAAATATTAATAGCTTATATATTAATGATTATCACTATTATTACAGAATTTAAAATTTAAGTAAAGTTAATTAATAAATGAACGAATGATAATCGAACACAAGAACTTAATTCTTACTACTGACGTGTGAACGTCCGCTGGGGCACTGATTCTTGAAATATAATAATTTGTTCTGCTGTGGAAGTTTTTCGAGTCTCGGGTCGAATGTTTTTCGATTACTCCAACTTCAATTTCGTCGTCAACTTTTGGATCCGCTTCGCTTTAATGTGATTGATTCTCTTCACCAGCTTTCGTAAGATGAATTGTGATAGGTAATCCTTGTGTCGATTATCGTCGCGGTAATTGATGTCACTGATTATAGTTTAACTGCTAGCGTTTGTTCGTCAACTATGACTATTGATTATCTGTTGTTAGTTGTGGTAGTGGTATTACGATCAGCGCCATTATTTATATTCGCTGATCGTGTCCACCCACTTGTACGGCTCTTCATGCCGATCATTTTTTGATGATTTTTCCACACGTTTCGTGTGAATAATTAATGATTTTATTGTACTTTATAATTATATTTATTCTGTTTATTATTACTCTTTTACTAAGCTTTTTACTATTTATTATTATTATTTATTATAGTCAACTCCATATTAATTATTATTTATTTGACTTTATTTTTATCATTGATTAATTTTATTATTTATTTATTTTTATCTTCCTCCGCATCCTTATTATTTACCGTATTTTTTACATAAACAAAAGATAAAAACTGATTCATAATATTGAATATTAAAATACACTTTTTGACGTAATACAATAATGACAATAAAAGCGTTATAAACAATATCAAAACACACTACAGTTTATTATAAGCAAAGCATAAAAGTATTATAAGTGAATCAGTTTTATTGTTTTTTTGGAGACTATACTGTTGACGGAGATTGTATTGTTGAAGATTGTATTGTTGACTGTTGACTGTTATTGATGGCTTGCAGCAGATCAGTCCACACTCAGAAAATATTTTAAGTACCGGAAATGTATATTTAGCGATATATAGGGAGTTTTTATATATCAATTCTATGGGGGATTTATTGTAGGGCATGATATCTGTATGGAGTTTATTTATAGGGAGTTTAGGGAGTTTTTATATACTGTTCTATGTAGCGTGCTATCCCAACACAACAACTACCAAACCGCGTTCCAGTGTAAAGAATACACAACCAAATTCATTGGCATCAGAAGAGGAGTTCGGGAGGGGTGCCCTATCTCTATGCTTTTGTTCAATGTCGCAATAAATCCGGTTTTAGTTCAAATGGGACATGTGCAAAATGCTGGGATAATGCTAGCAAGTCACCGAATTTCAACTCTAGCTTACGCTGATGACATCGCGATCCTCACCAAGAGCGTACAAGAATGCCAAAACTTAATAAACTCATCGCTGCCAATCGTGGAACAACTGGGAATTCGATTTAAGCCCATCAAATGCGGACATGTTTGGAATATTAAATCAAAAGAGACAACCAAAAGCCTGACAATCAACAACCAACAGATTCCTCAGCTGCAAGTAGAAGATTACTATAGATACTTGGGAGTAAATTTCTCACTAAAACTCCACAATTCAATCGACAGTCTGGAAATTG
>JBBMOY011521411.1:0-14131 GCA_037951405.1 Platydemus manokwari | reverse complement strand
TGTACATAGTTTCATACTAATATTGTACTTTAAAAATGTTTTTATTAATTCCATTCTTAAGATAAAACATCTATGTTTTTGAATTTTATAATTTACTAGTTAATTTAATTATAAACTTTTAAGTATTAGTAATAACAAAGTCATCGATTTAAATCGATGATTATTGCATTCTGTACACAATGAGACACCTACGAAATGGTAAATACAATTATTCATTATTCTTTAAAACCTTGATTAACGAAATAGACACTGTTAATCTTAGTTAACATCATGATATTAGACAAATTATTTACTAAACTTAATTCACGCAGATTGACTAGTTAGACATCATGTAAAGTACAAATTTACACAAGTAAGAAACTCAACTTTGGACAATTGACTACGGTTCAGTCAGTGAATAACCATTTTGATTTTATCGCACAAAATTACTCTCGTCGATGACTTGATTGGTCATTTATTTTTTTAACTTGAGCAACTATAAAAACGGTAAGCACATTTAGCATTAGGTCTATTTAGAAACTTTTCAAGATCTAGTTTTAAAATCAATTAGTAAGTTATTCAATATTTAATCGAAATTATTTAGCTTTTTTAAAATTTATATAGTGAAAAGTTTCTTTATAAAATTTGGATTTTTTTTATTAATATGTTAATTTTCTAAATAAATTTGAAAATTCGTATTTAATATTAAAATAACTACTATAAAGAATATTGACTTTCATTAATATTAATATTTTATTATTTCTTGTAACTCTAAACGTAATCAATCAAAAAAATTAAAATAATTCAAACACTACTGTAATTATTTGATAGTTTTGCGATCTCTAAATTTAGCTAGTAAAAATTTAAAATTTTCCTAGTATAAAGTAGCTTAAAATTATAATCCATTGATAGTATGATCTTGTTTAAAATAATGAATTTAATGCATTGTCTTGGTTATGTTCAAGGTTAGCCAATCAGAATGCAGAATAATTATTATATATCAAAGAGCGATGACAATACTATTATCATTTGTGATAGTGACGAAAGCATGCCTTCAACTGAAAGAGAATTAGCTGATGATGCTCAGTGGAAAATTATCCAAAAAAATACATTTACAAGATGGGTTAATGTACACTTAAAGAAAGCAAATCAATCTATCAATGATTTGCAAAATGATTTTTCGGATGGTTTAAAGCTAATGGCTTTAATTGCAGTTTTATCGGAACATAAATTTACTTATACGAATAAAAAGACCGTCTTCAGAACTCAAAAATTGGAAAATGTGACAATGGTTTTGCGATATTTGGAAGATAAAGAAGGATTAAAACTTATCAATATTGGTTAACGTTTTTTATTGAAAGTCATTTTAATTTTAAAATTGTCATTTCAGATAGTTCTGATATTGTGGATTGTCGATTAAAACTGATTTTGGGTCTTGTATGGGCACTAATTTTACATTATTCCATTTCGACATCGATATGGGAGGGTGAAGCCATTAATACGGTAATTAATGATTTTGTAGTATTTTAAGTATCAATTTTAATATTTGTTTTCTTCATATTTCAGGAAAATAAGGTATTTTTTTAACACTTATGCCTTGAAATCCCATAAATTATATTTATAATGATTAATAATGAAAATAATAATTCAATATTATTAATATTATTAATTCAATATTATTAATGAATTTATTTTATATTAGAGAATTTTATCAGAAGTAAGTTTCAAATTAAATTTCAATGCACTTTTTGTGAAATTGAATTGTCACAGCAATGAATATTTTTATATTATAAATGTGAGGAAGCAATTACTTAAATATATTAGGAAACCAAACAAACTCCCAAACAAAAAATGATGACATGGATCCAAGGGAAAATGGGTGATAAAGTAGTGACCAATCTCACTACCGACTGGAATGATGGTACAGCCATTGGTGCCTTAGTGGACTCGTGCGCTCCTGGTTTGTGTCCAGATTGGCAAGATTGGAAACCTGTTGATGCAATGACAAATACTAAAGATGCAATGGATACTGCTGAACAGTGGTTGAATGTGCCACAACTTATTAAACCGGAAGAAATGATCGATCCAAATGTTGATGAAAAGGCAATGATGACTTATTTAAGTCAATTTCCAAATGCCAAATTGAAACCCGGTGCAGTTCTCAGACCAAAACTCAATTCAAATAAAGTCCGAGTTTATGGTTCCGGTAAGTTTGCTTTACATTTGCTATCATTTATATTCATTTCGTATCATAATAATTTTAATGATTTCGATAAAATAATAATTCTAATATTTTTATTTGAAAAACTTTGATGAAAATTGTAGAAATTGATAAGAATCTAAATCGAAAATATTTTCCAAGAAAAATCATTTAAATTATGTAATATTTTATTAAAATTATCAAATATGATTGTATAATAATCGATTAAATCATTTTGATTACATATCTTCCGGAAATTATATTTAATTTTTGATGGGAAATTTGTGTCATATATTCCTATTTTTCATTTGATTATTATTTGATACTTTGAAATATTTAAACAAAACAAATCAAAAATTGATTTATAAAGTGTGTGTGTGTATATTTGCTTCATATCATCTAAACCGATTCAAAACAACAAATAAGATGAAACTAAAGCTGCAAACATGTTTGGACCATTTATGTATAATAATATATTTGAAAATAGTTTTTAAAATTCAACTGATTTAACCATAGAAATTATTTATCGAAGAAAATATGTTTAGTAGACTTCATGAATATTTCTAGAAGTTTGTATTAGTCTAGAAATTTGAAACTGTATTTAAGTAATTACGTTTTTCGTAGGCTTGATTTATTTTTCACATATAATAATATTAGTTTTCCAAATCTTTGTCTGACGCATACTTAATCTGATATTGTTTATCTTTATACTCCAATACGTTTCTGTTGACTCCATTTCAATGTGTGCTGTTTTGTGTATGTTATTGTCATTTTAAATGACATTATAATAAGACTTGATTATTTTAAATTTAATTCTTCTTTTTATTAATTCCTTTATAAATTTATTTAACAGGAGTTGAATCGAAGGACTTAATTGTCGGTGAACCGGCTGAATTTACAGTAGACACCGTCAGTGCTGGTAAAGGAACTTTGGATATCAATATTGTTGATGGCAATGGTAAACAAATTGAAGTAGGTCTTAAAAATCATAATCAATCTATTTGTCATAAACCTTGAAATATGTATTGGCATTATTCAAGTATAAATAGAATGAGTCATGACGGAAATTGATCACAGAATATAACAAATGATTTAGTTCAGTGTGCTTATTCACAAGTTTGTGTGTGAATTATTAATCTCAGTTTGCATATTGCCATTGAGAATTGCTACATCATGCAATGACTATTTCATACGGACACAAGCACACACAAACGTCGATAAATATCGAGTCATTTCATTTTTTTGGTATCAGTCAAAATTGTTGGCTCGCTTTGCTCAAATATGTCGACGTTGAAATTGTTTGAATGTTTTAATAATCAAGCATTTTGTTTATTATTTTTCAAAGTCCGATTATTATCACTAAATTCTAACGACTGATTAGGGTCCAATGTTCTCTGTAATAATTTAAATAATTTTCGATCGATTGTTCACGTGAAATTTATCCTATAATTTCATTTATTACGATGAGAAATTTGTATGCAATTCTTTGGAACTTTAAAGATGAATTTAAATTTCGTGATTGAATTATTGAAGATACTGAAAAATTGTTAAATTTTCTGAGCTCTAATTTCAACACTAGGCCCTACTATACTCGATAACTTGTTATAGCATGATTTTCAGCAATATCAACATTGATCTAATAAGGTTTATGTGAAGCTTATTTATTAGTGACAAATTCATTGTGCACAATCTGTTTGTGTGTGAAGAAATATGGTTTACTTTGGATATTTTATTAACATTTTTGAATGCATATATCAATATAACAAGCCATATACAATTTATTTTCAATTTTCAAGATGGTGTATTATTTTCTGCAAAGATGTATCCAAATGGATTAAGAGCTTAAATTTAGATGAAGTATCAATCTATTTCTAAACAATGCTAAAATATATTTATTCGTTTCATTCATTAAATAAGATCATTGAATTTAAGAACTCATTTTCTCCTAGGTTAAAATACAAGAATTATCAGACAAGACTAACTGTTTCAAATGCACTTATGTTCCACCAACCAAAGGAACCTACACAATCACTGTGAAATATGCTGATAAAGATGTTCCTCGTTCACCATTTACTGTAACAATCGATAAATTATCTGGTGATCCGACCAAAGTGAAAGTGTTTGGACCCGGTGTTGAAAAAACTGGTGTTATGATATCTGTTGTCTCAAATTTTACGATATCAACCGAAGGTGATAGTGATATAAAATGTGTTGTCGAGATTAATGGAAATTGTTTCAATTACAGATGCTGGTTCTGGTGAAATTACTTGTGTAATTCTTAATCCAACCGGTGATCAAAACAAAGTAATACCAAAAATCACTCAAATATCCCCGGTCCTATATTCAGTGGAATATACTGCTCAAGAAACTGGTGTTCATTCAATAAATGTCTTCTTCTCGAATCGTCAAGTAACGAATTCACCTTTCGGTGTACTTGTTTCACCAAGTAAATTATATTTAGAATATATTATAAATATCACCATAAACCGCAGTATGAAAAAAATTTCATCTATTTTATAGTTTATCATTTTTACATTTATAAATTCTGCTCATTCTCAATGATCTTTCCAGTGATCCAGAAATGATAAATGATATCAACAATAGATAAATATGCTGATTTGGTTTTTTTGTTTAGTTGATCTAATAAAAAAAATTAACAATAATAATAGCATAATAAAAGAGAATAATCACTTGGCAAATATTATTGAATGATGAGTTGTAAAACAATTTTTACGCACAATCAAACGCGACAGTAGAAATATAAAAAAATCTATAAACCAAGTACAAGATAATTATCTGTCTCATATTTCAATTGCTAATATATATAAATACATATTCGTTATTCCTAAGTTGACAGGTAATTGTGTGATTTTCTCATTGATTTTTCAATGGATTGGTTGTGATATTCACTAAAAATATCTAAGAATCATTTTGATGGTATTCGTCAGTAAACAAAAGGATTGATTGATTTTGTTATGTTATTGATGGGAAAGTTGTCTAAAAAACTTGTTTGAAAATGATTGGTTGAAGTTTGAGATGAGATACGATTGGACTAGTAACGATATTTTCAATTTAAGATAACGCTTTAATATATTTTTAATAATACAATTATATAATATTTATCATTATTATTATTTATTATTATCGGAATTGCAGTGTAGTGCGTAAGTTAATTGTTAGCCTAACTATAGATTATTTTGTTGTCTGAATGATGCGACTTATTATTTTGCATTAAACTTTGATCTTTAACATTACCAATACAATGTTAGTTTAACTGATCTTTTACGGTTCATTTGAAATAATATTTGAACTTTATTTCATCGAAATAATTATTTTATAATTTATTAACTGTTATTTTCCAAAAAAAATAGGGAGCAATGCTAAACTTGTTGTGGTAACAGGACGTGGAGTACAGAGTAATGGTCTAAGGGTCGGAGATAAAGCTGATATTAAAATCAATACTGAAAATGCCGGAACAGGTGTACTGACTGCCAGATTGACAACACCCGGTAAATCTGAAGAATCGATAAAACTTGTTGAAGTGAATCCAAATCATTTTGAATGTCTATATATCCCTACAAAGCCAGGAATTTATGAATTGAAAATTGACTATGATAATGTACCGGTAGTCCGATCTCCATTCAAAGTATGAAATATCAGCAAATAATAAGCCAATAAATGTTAAACAAATATAATTTAGATTAACGTAATGCCTAGCAAAGAATCACACATCGTCGCGTATGGAAGTGGATTAGAAACTGGTGTTGCAGAAAAACCAGCTATATTTGTGACAGATACCAATGGTGAATTGGGAAGTTTAGGTGAGTGCTTGTGATCTCATTTTGAATTTTGATTTAAATATGGTTTTAGGTTTTTCAATTGAGGGTCCAAGCCAAGCCAAAATTGAATGTGTGGACAATCAAGATGGTAGTGCAACCATTTGCTACTGGCCAACCGTTGCTGGTGAATATGCTATACATGTTTTGTGTGACGGTGAAGACATTCCAAATTCACCATTTATGGCGAATATCTTACCATCATCTGGAAAGACCGACGTATCAAAAGTGAGAAATACAACAATTTTTTCGATTTTTTTTATGTTACCCCATTGTTTATTGCAGATAAAAGTCTCTGGACCAGGTATTATGAAGGATAGTGGCAAGCTCGATGAACCAAATGAATTTACAATCGATTGTAGTGAATATAAATCGGATATCAAACCTGAAGCACATTGTTATCTTAGCAATGGTGAACTCGTACCAATCACTATTACACCAATTGGTAATAAAAAATATTCTTGTACCTATCAACCGTTCGTTGCTGGTAATCATAAAATCTTCGTCAATTGTGATGATCAATCGGTTCCAAAAAGTCCATTCAAAGTATGTATAAATATCGATTTAAATAAATACTATTGACTATTATAAGTAGTGTAAAATATAACAAATTTTCTATCAAAAATTGAAATAATTTTATTTGAAGAAAGCCTACTGACTTTATACTGTTTTTGCTTAAAATTTGACTGGAAACAGACTTTATTTGATACTTTTAAGAATTTTGAGAAAATGTTTAATTATCGATATAAGTTTATAAAAATCTTCATTGATTAGGTGAAAGTTTCCAAACCATCAGTACCGAGTAATGTCAGAATGATTGGTCAAGGCATTGTGTCTGCTACACGATTCTCACCAGCTCACTTCAGTATTGATACAACACATGCCGGACAAGGTGTGCTTGCCGTAGAATTGACAGATGAAATCGGCAATATGTTACCATTGAAGATTGTTAATGATTCCGATGCCGATATATTTGATGTTGAATATCAACCAAACACTGCTGGACCAGTATATAATTGTTCTGTTACATATGATGGTGTCAATATTCCTGGAAGTCCATTCCAAATCACGATTAAACCTGACATTGATGTTTCAAAGGTTTTCATTGAGCATTTGGAATCCAGTAAATTCGGTTTTAAGAAATCGAACAAAATTATTTGATTTTTACAGAAATTTTCCAAGAGTCTTTCATAAGATTTACTGTCAATGCCAGAGCGATTGATGCTAAAAGTAAAGGAGCAGTGAAAGCTGTGTTTACAGATCCCAGTGGATTCAATTCAGCGAGTATGGTAAAAAGCAATGATGATGGTACCTATTCGTGCAGCTACTCGCCTTATGATGCTGGTAAATAATTGAACAGAACATTGATGATGACGTCATACGTAATTTTCTCAGGAATTTATAGTTTGGAAGTAACTTATGAAGATCTACCAATAAAGAACAGTCCTTTTAAAATCGAAGTTGTGCCTGGCTGTGATCCAAGCCGAGTATTGGTGTATGGAGATGGTCTCAAAGGTGGTTATACTAACCAACAAAACTATTTCACAATCGATCTTGATGGAGCTGGTCAAGGAAATTTGGGTTTGGCAATTGAAGGACCGTCTGATGCTAAAATCAATTGTGTGGATAATTTGGATGGTACATGCACTGTTGAATACTCGGCAACGATACCAGGAACCTATGATATATACATCAAGTTTAATGATGTAGATGTTAAAGGTGATTTATTTGTTGAAATTTCTGATTAGAATATGATTATATAATATTTATTTCTATTAATTGGTTCAGTTGTCTCACAGTGGCTGTTAGGTTTTTTTTACCGGGGCTAGTTGGTATTCAATTTTTACATTCTTTTTCAATACCGCATTTTATTAATCTTTCTTTTGTTAAAGTATTTTTAAATTAATGAATTCTGAATATAATGAATATTTACGATTTGTCAATGATGGATCGTGTTAGATATACATATTCGTGACATTTTCGATAGACAATTCACCTTAGAATTTAACCTGTATGGATTTATATGTGAAACATAACTTAAATACGAATGAACTCAACATTTATTGATTTGATTTTCAAGTATTTACAGTCAACTGTGTATCTGTGTATGATACTAATGAAATTAGAACTTTGTCGACAAATTTGATTCTGAGAATCCGGTCAAATCGTATAATTTTGAGATGAATCATTCATGTTTATCTGTTTGGAATCATAAATATTTAATATATTTATCATTCACTTTTGTCTTTAAAATGGGATATCGTGTCTACTCAGACGGATGATGAATAGTTTTATTACTAAGCTGAATATCATACTGAACATTTATGATATCTATTATGTCTCATCCATCATTGACATAAAAAAGATTGGATTTTGTTGTTATAATAGTTGAATCATAGCTGTTAGAAATTTTGATAAAATCTGCACACCCATATCAGAGATTGAGTTTTTTCCAAGCGTGTTTCATCATCAATAGGTACCTTTGAATTCATAGTCATGAGAATTGATTAATCACCGGTATAGCAGCAACTTTCTCGCTCTGAATATTCTTTATGATTTCAAGTTGTTTTTCCAAATTACAAAATAGAACTCTTTCTTTAGAACAAAATTTCTCTTGGGGAAACTCTGGTTAGTTCCCAAATTTGATGAACTCGAAACAATTCTTTGATATTTTATAGAACTTTCCATGTGTTTGTGTCACATTGATAAAATTGACAAAATACTTTATCAGGCTTTCCAAAGCACGTTTTGCATCAAGAATCTACATATGAAGAATTGTTATCTTTAAATGCCACCATGGATGATGAGCGCACAGATGCTGATAGTATTCTTCAATCGTTTAACAACAGTTCAGGTTTTAATGAAAAATTAACGTTTCCTCAACCTCCTAATGTTGATTCGTATTTTGATCTGTCACCTAATTTCCATTCGAAGATTCAATCAAATTGCGACGAATCATTAAGTTCGATGAAAAAAACTCCAGCATATATAGATAATCTGTCTTTTGTATCGACCATTTCCGACCAACATTCATTATCGAATAGTGGAAGTAACTCCATCAGTTTCAATCAAAGCAGTAAATCAAAGATTAACTCCAAATCTACATTCCAAAATTTCACGAAGCCAGCGAGTAATTATCGTACTACGGTTCAAAAATTTTCTACGTCTTCTGGAATTAATGATCTTGGTACTATTAATACAGCTACAATGAAGAATAATTTAACAAAATCACTGAGTGAACTCTCAGAAGATCAAGAAAATCCGTCAGATGATGAATGGAAATTTAAAGACATTAATGACAGTTTATCGATATCAACAGATTTTTCAGATTTGTTTCTCGATGCATCTGCTGGTAGTTTATTAGATGCAGAGGAATATATGCATCAAACTTATCTCATTAAATCCAGACAAAATAAAGATCAAGATTGTCTTGCGAAAAGGAAATGTGATGATTTTTCACTTCCTATTGAATCAGAGAATGTTAATACGGGACAAAAATCCCTGACAAAGTTTATTCCTGAATTACAAAGTTGTCCAAGATTACCACCATTATTTGAAGATAGTAGTGAGGATGGCTATTCTGAAAACACTTTGGTGAATAGTTATCGTACCTCTCAAGCTACTAGCCGGTCATCATTGAGAGATGAAATTGGCAGAATGGCAAGTGGTGACGAAGATATGGAACTATTTCCAAGCAAGGCATTACATTCACCAATGTCTTTCGTAAGACGTAGTGCACCTAGTACACCAAATGGTGATTCTCAATTGAAACATATTCCTTGTCGACGATCATTATCATCTGATAATTTGAAAAAGAAACCAAGATCCACGGATATTATCACATTTTCGATACCAATGCCTTGCAAGTCTCCAAATCTGAGTCCAGAACGACCCGATGCTGCTAAACCACCTTTGCCTACTATTGTTCGACAGATAGTTAAACATCCTATGAGCAAATATAATAAAACAATTATTGATAAAGAAGGTTTACTACCAGATCCTCCATCAGACATATCGATTGATACTTCAGAATTTTCTCATGAGAATTTGATGAATAATTTTGGTTCAGATGAATCATTTAAGATGCCAAGTTTTCCTTTTGATGATATTAAACAGTGTTCAAATGCAAATTATAATAATAATGTCAATGTCAATACATTAACATCAGTATCAACAATTTCTTTGATCAAACCCACTCATTCAAACAAAATAGCCAAGAAATCATTCAGCAAAAACAAAAATTGTTTCAGATTCATCGAACCACAGTCATTAATGAAGATAGAAGATTCACGAATTTTCGAATTGAAAGAAATCGATTACCATTGCATTAAACGATTCTGGCAGCATTGCGATTCAGTAGTGGACAGATTGAATTGTATTAATAGCCCACGAATCGAAATGTTGAATAATGAGGTCATTCAGTCATATGTAGATCAAATATTTGACGACGAAGAAGTGGCTGTTGATGATTGCAACTTGTTTTTACCCAATATTGAAACCAATGAAGAAATCGATCAACAACTGCTTAGTGGAAAATCGAATTCATTAAGTTCAAAAAGTTTATCGGATGGAAAGATAAAACAATTCGATGATTTTAATTCTTTAAACTCAGAAATGAAAGTCGATGAACGTTTTATATGCAAGATGTTGAATAATTATAATGAATTTCAACCTCATACATTTACTACAAATCAAAATAATTTATCAAATAAACCCAAAAAAATATCCACCAATATTGATAAGAAGATTTATCATTCTATTGATATAATAAAACAAGACCAACTTGGTGAAATATACGATGTTGGTCAATCTTGTATTCAGATCACATCCCATGTAGCATATTCTCTAAATTATAAAAATTCCATTCACATTCGTAACAAGCTGCCATTTTACGTTTGTTTTACACTACTTTGTGATGAATATTCTAAACAAGTAGCTCTCAAATCCATCCGTCCGTGCTTTCAGAATCCAGATCGATTATTCACAACGAATTTCTCATCGAATGAATCTTCCATGTTAATACGAAATTATTTGAAGTCTAATTCATTGCCTCGTATTTCTCAAAGCAATCGCATATTGAACACTGATGAGAAAATCGATTTCCAATCACCGGAAGATGTCCACTTTTCCTGGTCGAAAGCCGATTCATTGAATTATATTCAGGATATAACAGATGAATTTCCAATTCCTCCACCACCACCCTTACCACCACCGCCATTAACACCGACTTTATCATCGCCTTTACCACCATTGAATTATACTAAGAAGCAAGCAAATAATATTTATGAAAATGATAATTCTGATTTCAATATGAAAAACATTTTGCGACAAAGTAATGTGTTTCAATGTTCTTCGACTTCCAATTTGCAAAATTATTTTCCCGATAAGTCCAAACGTGTATCTCTTCAAGAATTGTTGAAGCAAACGTCATTTGTCGATGAATTAATCAATCGAAATTCGGAATCTCTACGCCAAGAACTCGGTTACGAATCAGTTTCTTCTATTAATGAAACACCTGATAGGTCTCGATTCCGATGTATGAATCGGATAAAATCTGTCCAATCAGGAGGAGGTGGTTTTCACACTAATTTCAATTGTGGTAAAACTCAACCAAATAAATGTATTTCTGTTCGAGCTTCGTCAGTGTATGAAGATAGTGTCATGTCAAATCTGTTATCATTTTCAATATCGACTGATAGTAGTGGGATGGATAATAGGCGTTCGATTTTACCGAACAAGTTTCCTAAACAAATCAAAAGTTCATTTAATGGTGTAGCGAAACGGAATGAAATGAATTTGTTGTCAAGATCGGATAAATTATCAATCACAGATATCACATCAGTGAATACAGATCCGTGTATAAATGAACTCAAACGATCGAACATTAATCGTCTTGAAAATATATTCACCAGTAGCAAATCTTTTAAACAACGAAGTGCCGTCACTGCTCATTCGTGTTGTAGTGATGGATTCAAACCGTTAATATCGAATTCCTTTACGTGTGACCAATTTTTATCTAAGAGCGAAAATTTAAGCAAAACCGATAAGCAGTGGAATAAGAAAATACGACATTCACGTGGATTTTCTGCAATGCCGAGTTACAATGGATATGGAAATTCAAATAAATTACTAACATCATCAACTAATTTTATGTCGAAAAGTAATACCCAATCGTTATGTGATCTAAATAGAATTGTATTGTATGATCGGCATAGAAGTAGTTTATACCCTGGGGTCAATGATAGTCATGAACATCTTAATATTGGTGACTCACAAGTTATTGGTTTCTGTGCCAATTGCCAGAGTATTTCTCAATTAAAAATTGGTAACTAAACAATACGTTACTACTATTGTTTTCGTTTGTTTTCTGTTGAATTATGTTATAGATTTCAAAAGAATTTTAGATATCCATTGAGAATATTTTTTTGTTTACAGATAGTCCATTTAAATTGGCCATTCGGGATCCGATCAATACTAGCAACATCAAATGCTACGGAGAATCAATTAAACCAGACAGTATTAATCGTATTAACGAGCCCTTGACATTTGCTGTTGACGCTTCAAGAGCTGGAGAAGCCCCATTTACGGTTTGGATTTTATATTTTAATCTATGTTGTTATTATTAAAGGAACACTTATCGTTATTTTATTATTATATATAATGACTAATTTAATAAAACTGATATTATAGGCATCCTGTAAAGATGATCAAGGAAACGAATTCCCAGTCGAAGTCAAAGCTCGTGAAAATGCAATGCCTGGAATTTATGATGTTATCTTCACTCCAACTCAAGTCGGTCCTCATTCGATTGAAATGAAACACGGAAACACTTCAATTCCAGGAGCTCCGTTCCATGTAAATATCTTACCAAGATCGGAAATAAACAAAGTCAAAGTCGTTGGTGAAGGTATTGATCCAACTGGAGGATTTTTGGCTCCTTCAGTACCTGTACAATTTCACATCGATGTATCGGAGGCTGGTCATGGTGACATTCAATTATCTCTCTCGGTAAATTAATATGTTCACAGATCTGTCATAAAATAATAAAATAATTCCAGAATCCTGATGATTTGTTATTACCATTTGATATTATCGACGAAGGCAAAGGAATATATTGTTGTCAATATGTTCCTGTTGATTCTGGCAAACATTGCATTACAGTGTCATTTGATGATGTTCCTGTTAAAAATAGTCCATTCACAGTCAATGTTGCTAGTGTTGGAGATGCAAGCAAATGCTTTTTTGAAGGTGATTTTATTGATTGATTTATTAATTCCTTTATTAAATGTGAATGAATGAATTTTAATTTTATCATTCATCTCGATAAACTTCTAATTTTATAAGCTCATATTCTTTATTCATAAATATTTCAGATGGTGTTAAAGAATACGTATTGGTGGACACTGAAATGATGATCACTGTAAATACATCTGAAGCTGGAGATGGTAAAGTCACTTGTCGAGTTTTACCGTTAACAGAGAATGGTGAAGTAAAATCTAATTTGTCATTACCAGTTGACATTGAAAACAATGGAAATGGAACTCAAAGTATCTATTACACACCGACAGATCTTGTTGACTATTTGGTTGACATTAAATTTGGAGGTGTTAATATTCCAAATGGACAATTCAAATCAAAGGTTTATTTATACATTGATTCATTTAAGATTTTGAAACGATTGATTATAAAGTAACCTTTGGTTGCTTGTCTAGTATTTAAAATAGAATCATTTTGATTGGATAATTAATTAACAATTCTCTTACTTATTTCAGGCAATCGATCCAAACAATCTACCAGAAGAAGTGGTGAGTTCTATTATTGATTTTCTTGTTTGATGCTTAATGAAATTTGTAATTTCACTAGATTGAATTAGAGAAGACGAAAGCTCAATTTTCGTCGTTTAAAAAGGAAACTTCGGATTATACATATGGAATGTATCCAGTTGAATTCCGTTTTCCTCTCGAGCCTGGTTCATCTCTAATTGAAGGTACATAAATATGATTTTTATAAAATATTTATTTTGAAATATAATTCCACTATTATAATTTGTAATAAATGAATTACTATAATAATAATCATAATCATAATCATAATCATAAATATAGTAGCAGTAGTA
>JBBMOY011520300.1:0-14136 GCA_037951405.1 Platydemus manokwari | reverse complement strand
TAATGAAATGCATAGTAAAATTCGTTTTAGTGCAATTAGGTCTACCATCATATTGAACATTTTACTCATCATATTAATAGTTGATTTTACTCAAATAAATGAAATCAATAAAATAGAGCTACAGCTAGAAATGGAAGTTTTTATTACATTGGGATTTTTTATATTTTATATTTTATATTATTCAGAAAGTTAGACTCTAAAGCTATCCAAAAATGGAAATTACATAGATACAATTTATTAATATTGAATTCGAAAAAGTAATTAAAAGTCAATTATTTTGGGACAAAGCTAAAAATAGAATAAATTAAATATGTAAATGATAAGAAAGATGATTCATTAAACAATGAGAGAAGAATCACTATTAAAGAAAAGTAATAATTCAGGAAAATGCCGCAACTATCAGAGTGAAAAGTTCATAAAAATCCCACTGTTATTCTACAAAATAAAGTTGTAATAAACGCTCACAAATCATTAAAATATTTTTATTTATTTCATAATCGTTCTACGAAACTAAGTTCATAATTAATATCCCATGTATAGACTACTCGGTCAAACAAGATAAGCAATTCCCAACCGATTATAATTGGAAAGAAAAAAGGAAGAGTTATTTTTGAAACAATCACCCAAAGAGTAGATTTGGTTTTTATTATTACTCTAATTAAAACCTTAATAAAAGCCGGGCTATGTGTCATCTAATAGCTATTATTTATTTGGTATTTGTAAATTGATGTTTAAGCTTTAGCTGACTATTATTTGTACATCGTTTAATTATATGCTTTGACAATTATGTGCTTCCATTGATTTTCTTCTATTTATTTATACTTAAATTATTATCATTGTTTCTATTACTGCACCCGTGGGTTCAGGCACCATTATTTTACTTAAACTAGCCAGATCCTTCTAGAAAACTGCTAAACATCTTGCTAAAAACCGGAAGATATATATATATATATATAATTTGTGTTGTGTAGAATTAAAGGAATATTATTTTAAAGCTCAGGAAAAGTTTATAATGTTAAAATAACCATAAAGTATTTTAATATAAGACGTAACTTAACTTTATCTGTTAAATAAACAAAATCATTAGAATAATAGATTTTGACCAGACATGGGAATATCATCATCGATTTGTAGATGATAGAGATCTCAATCACCCTAAATATCTTTTCTTTGTGTGCAATCGCACAGGCAAAATACCCAAACTCAAAAGGAAAATTTCTGATAGTATAAAGTGACCTAACATTATGAAATTATCGAGGAATCCGCAACATAATTATCGTAAATAAAAACATTTATAAAAAAGACGAAGTATAGGCATTATATTAAGGATACACATTGTAGGTCTGTTTACAAAAAAATAGAATACAAAGTAATGAGGTTTTGGCATTTCAAAAAGTAAAAAACTTTAATAGACTTTGGTCATAAACGTTATGCTATTTGGCAAATTTATTAACCATGGGTAAGCAAACACGTTTTCAGTGTGAGCTCTAAAAATATGATATAAATAAATGTTAACAAAATTTAGAAAGCAATATCAAAAAGATCGAAAATCATATGATATGAATTATAGAATATTTATAATAAATAACCTCAAGGTAAATGATTAGAAAGAGGAAAAAAATTGATAATTAATAATAGAAATCCAAAATATATTGCTGATATCAGAAACCAATTTAGTTGACATTTGTGTAGAATTACTATTAATGAAATGAAGTGGAAAGCTATAAAAAGAGAACAATGTCTTTTAAAATGTTATACATTCAGAGGAATTCATCTCAACAGAGGGAAATATAGCAATAAAAATAAGTGCAGCAAATGAAATATAATACAAATGCGATTACACATTTCAAAATAAATTATAGATATAGATATCAGATAAGGGAAAAAGGAATAAAGATAAAGATTCAAAAATATGTGAAAATACATAAAAGTGAAACTTGGACAAAACTTCTTAGAGATAACTAGAGAATTAATAAAATTGTATATTAAAATAATCATTTGTCCCATTAACACAGTGACGTAAAAATGAAGCAGATATTTAAAAATGTTTATTGCCTTATACTTATTTAAAACAAACAATACTCGTATTTTTTAAATGTTGACAGTTCTATCTTTACACAATTTCCATTTCAACATTTATTACTAATAATAGTAACTCAATTTACTAAGTCATGTTTTTTTTTAATAATCAATGATATCGTTTTTGTTGAATCGAAAATTGAATAAAAATATCTTTTTGATTTTTATTCAACTCAGATCATTTTATCAAAATTAAATTATTTAAACAAGAACAATTATTGGCATACATAAATTACTAAAATATGTTCTCTAAAGTTGTATTGTCGAACTTGATTCGCTGACATTGCAGGCCAATATAGTTATATAATATCGATGATAAATTTATTTGTTCACTTTCTAAAATATGACTCAGAAATACAAAGATATTATTAATGGTTTTATAAGAAGTTCCGAGAACTTGAATCAATATTTCCATTTATATCCATGTGCTAAGGTACGTTCAAAATTGTTTAACGTTACTTCAAATGATGTTGCATATTGTTCCATAATTGAATTCATTTCTTTTTTGATCGGTTATTTCAACACATTTATGTCGATTGTTGGATTGGTGGTAAACAGTTATGTAATTTATCAATTCTGTAAGACGCGTCGTTTTACCAAACACAAGGTGTACATGATAGCATTAGCTGTCTCAGATATATTGACTAATATATTTTGTATTTGGTTTTTTCATTTTCCTTCGATGGCGCTTCCAGTCCTAACAGAAGGTAAACATTATTGGATTTTACCATCTGGAAGTGAGTTTCGTTGCAAATTTATATTGTCATTTCTTTATTTCTGGCTTCAAATGTCACTATTAATTTTATTAATTTGTGGAATCGATCGATGCTTGGCGATAAAAATGCCTTTTCGAGATCGATTATGGGGAGTAAAAATATCAATAATCACTTTGATTGGTTCAGTGGTATTCAATGTGATTTGCTGTGTTCCACATTGGATTATTTTGACAAGAGAGTACATGGAATCAGCACAAAAATTTAGATGTTATATCAAAGGACGGCTTGGTTTCATCAAAATGTATGTTTATTATATATTAGTATTTCATCCTCTTGGTGTTATTTGGATTTTCATACATTTGACAGTCAATCTAGTTCTTGTACACGCTATAATAAGTCATTCAAAAAATTCAAAAAAATTAACAAACAACCAAAACAGAAATCTTCGTACTTCTGAAATGAGATCATGTATCGAAGTATTTACATTATCGATCATATCATTTATACTACTTGCTGCATTCGGAATGTTATTTTTTACTAATTCTTTCTTTCAAGGTCAGTTCACCGAGTTATTTCTACGGAAATGTAGCGATATATTCTTACTTATTTATTTGAGCTCATTAAATATCAACTTTATACCGATTTTAATAAAACATTAAAGGCAGAAACGATATCATCAGAGTTAAAAATGTATTCTGCGTTTAATTCATAGATAGAATAGTTTTGTCATTGCCATTTTGTGTGATATTATTGTTGAAAATGAATCATTTTATGAAACAGTATTGATATCTATAGCTATTTTGTTTTATCATTTATTATTATAATTTTATTAGCTGTTTTTTGTCAATTCATTTTATTAAATATGCACCGAGCACTCTGTGTTCAAATAAATTTTTACTATTATTTTTTGAGTTTTTAAATTCATAGACATTTGATATCACCTCACAGTGAGCTGAACAAAATAAGGAATTAAATGAAAACTAATCGACCTGAAACTGTAAAGTGACAATCTCTAAATTCTCACTAATACTCAAAGTAGGTATCATGCTTCCTTTTGATAAATTTTAATGTGACATTTTATTTACCCGAATCAAAATGGATGTTTCGATTTCCATGACTAAGGCATGTATACATGTTGATGCGTTGTCTTAGCCAAAATTAATATTTTTATTTTATGTTCTTTCTGTTTGTTTGGAAACCATGACAGTGTGGATGGGTTTAAAGTTGTGCTTATGAAACTTAAAAAAAATAAATAAATTTCACTAGTTTTAATAAAATAAAATAAATCACATTTTGTTATTGCATAATAGATACATAAAATAACTGTATTTTATAAAAAAACTTATTAAAATAGTTTCAAAGGAACCCACATAACTTTGTAAGATGCTGCTCATAATTTAATTTCTAACCTGATATGCGTGACCAATCAGATTTTTTTGAATCTTGATTTTATATTAAAAATGATTTTGAATTAATTTCATTTTATTTTTCATCTACCTTAAAAAGTTGCCAATCTTATTTACTTAAAAAAATTGCTGTTTATTTAGTTAATCTAAACAAGTTTTGACAGGTAAAATAAAAATTTTAGATCTTTTAAAAATTAATAATAACAAATTTCGAACTGAAAAATTTTTGTTGTTTATTATTATTGACAGATTTGAAAAATTTTTAAAAATTTTATTGCAATGTAATTTAAAAATGTTCAAAATATATTTAGAATATAAAATTTTTATAATTGTGTTACTTATTATTTAATTTTTATTATATTTATTTATTTATTATATTTATATATATTTATTTGATTATACTTATTTACATTATTTATTATATTTAAAAATCAAAAAATATTTATAAAAAATTATTTGAAGATTTGTAACCATTTTCATTTTTTTGGTTTTTAATCGAAATACTGTTGAAAATAAAATGAAAATGTTTAAAGTCATAAATGATTGGCATTCAGCGTGTTAGGATTTTGAATATAATTTAGATCTAAGTGAGTATCGTTAACTATTTTCAAAAATAGCAAAATTATTTGTTTGACCTGACATGCTGAATTTTTAGTGGTGACTAGGCGAAACATTTAATTTATTTCAGAAAGACAAATGAAATTACTATTCCAAAAAACAACGTGTTTCGACATGAAGATTAACTTATCAGAAAAATGATATTAAATGACGAAATATTTAAAAATTCTTAATCAGATTGAGTAATTTCTCGCGTTTGATGTTATTATGAGGACAAATTAACTATCTACATTTCGTGCCCGAAAATAAATCGTAGTAATTGTAAATTAAGTGTTTCTGCGTGTATAAATTGTGTAAAATTGGTAATTTTAGATATCTAGTATTTTTATCAAATCATAATATGCCCTAATTTTATAATGATTTAAATAGATACTAAGTCCTTTAGAACTAGTATCTTCGTGTTTCAATTATTCTTTTATTATATGAGATTCTAAGTATTCTGTTTTCTTAATTTGTTTTGCTTGATTTACTGTAATTGTTATTTCTCCAATTACTCCAGTAGCACCACCCAAAACTGCTATTATTTCTTATAATGGTGCTTATAATGGAAAACACCAGGAATTTTCGTATTGTATAATCTTCTTTATTTACAATTATATTTTTTAATTTATTAATAATTTTTTGATTCGTAAGTATTTTTTCTTCGTTGTAATTAAATGATTTTAGTTTTCTGTTTTTAAATATTCGTTTTAAAAAATTCTCATTTTACCCATTTTTAATAAATAAAATGTGCTTTATTATATATATCATAGATTATCCATTATTTAATAAATATTTCAACAACTTTTTTCTAATATATAAAAACAAACTTTATGTTTTAAGGCAAGATCTTTCAATGTTTATATTTACATTACATCCTTATAATATCAATTTTTCTTCTTGAGCACGAACATCAAAACAAAATATTGAGGATAGCTTTTGAAAACCTAATGTTTTAATAGTAGTTTGCTTCCAAATTGTTCACATAAAGTGACATGAGCTAAGTAAGGTTCGATTTAGTTATTGTTGATTATATCAAATTGTATTTTATTAATCCATAAAATAACGCCATGAAATTAACTATTGATGATGACTGTAGTCGGTAAGTTTGTAATCCAGTTCCCATTTGTGGCTTCATGCCTCGTATTTTTTTAAAATTTCTTAGATATCTTAGAGCACAGAACTTTAAGTCAGTAACTTTGTCTTTGGTTAATACTTAAAAATAATCATAAACATTTCCAGGTGTTATTTGTTTACAGATATGTATCTTCAACGAAAAAATTCTATAAATTATCTGTGAATGGAATATTAGTTTTCTCATCTAATTCTAAGTAAGATTCACAATTTAATTTATAAATTAAAAATTTATGAATATTAATTTTTATTGGTTTAAATTTGTCAAAATCATTTTTTAATAATTTTGATTTGATCGTTCCATATTCTAATTTACATAACTTTGGTTAAAAAATTTTATAAGTGTTGGGAAGACAATATGGAACGTCTGGTGCTCTACTCAGATAGTGATGAGAGCTTGAGAAAGTAATTTCAATTATTCTGCTATTACTAATCACAAAAATTACTGAAAAATTTAACTGTCAAAAAAGTGTCTTATGTTATTTAATATAAACAAATGTTTTTATTCTCTAACTTATTTTTTGATTTTAGGGTCTTGAAACTATTCACTGCAATTTAATTTGATATAGAAAAATGTAAATGAATTCATTAAATTTTAATTTGATTAATATTTTATTAATTAATTTTAAAAAAGCTTTAAAATAATATTTATTTTGATACTCTTTATTTGTGTAAGGATCAGTAAAATATTAATTTCTTTTACAACAATAAAGACTTAATTTCAAAACAGAAACTAACCAACTTTTATCTGTCATCTTTGTCCATATTTATATTTTATCTTCAATGAAAAATACAAAAAAATAAAAAATAATATAATTTTAAATAAATATTTCAGTTGGTGAAATTCAATTTTTCTTCATCAAAATAGATTGATCAAATCAAATTCTTCTTCTTTGTCGTTTCAATTAATGTACAAGCTAAATATCTTTATTTAACTTGAAAAAATAAATAGATATAAACTCAGGAAACCCAGCTAATTTTATTTAGATATGTTTTCACTAAACAATCTGTAATTATAAAATCATAACTATTAATTGTATTGTAAATAAAAACATTGCTAAAAGTTAGTGTTTCTATTAAAGGTGTTGTTCAGGATCTGGAACTGGATCTTAATCCTTCCCTACACTGTCCATCTATTCTCTTGTCCCGATCCTTCTATGTGGTGATACCTAACTTTTATTCTAAGATTATTAGTTTATGCTTATTATTTTTTTATGAGTCGGATTGATCAAGTCTTGCGTATGTGTTGTTGAGTGACTATTTCTCGTTTTCCTATTGTTGTTTACCATTTAGCTCCTCTATGATTGGTTGATTGCTATGCAAGTAAGGTTAAAGTGCTAATACAAAGATTCCAAGATGCTAATCCGTTTTTCTTTTGCATAATTTCACCTCAATCAATAGAATCATAAATATAAAAACAATGAAAGCTAGAATTTATAAAGAAAACTCATTAATAGAAATGGAGAAACATAAATACTAAGCATGAAATAATGAATTAAACAAAATATCATAACTACTAAATTAGATGGGTTTGTGACTTGCATGAATCTAATTCTCCTGTTTTTTTCTAATAAACATTCATATTTATTAAATATAAAATTATTTGATAAAAAAGTTTAGATAATTTTAAAAAATTCAAAAGTAAGACTTAAGTGATTTCCCTCAGATCATTAGAATTTCAAGTATAAATCCTGATTAGTAAATCTTCTTAATATCTAAACAACTAGGGAAATAGAAATTTTACAAATCTAATGAAAATATAATAGAATACAATTTGTTTATTCTGAGTACTTGACTACTTTTTTTACATAAATCAAAGAGTTAGCTGATAAATAAGAAATGCTGTGCATTAATTAAATTAATTAATTGTTCAGTTCAATTTATTAATTACTATTCTAATTAAATATTTGGCTAAAGTTAAAAAATGTCCTAAAATAAAATTTTTAATTTGTGGAGTGAATTGCCAAAATTTATATATAGTTTATTTTATTAAATTCTTTAATAAGATTTTGAATTTTTTATGTAAGTATTGAGAAAAATTTTAATTGTTTAGAATTAAATAATATATACACAGAATTTTTAAAATATACTAGAAAAATTCATTATTTGAAAAACGAGTCAAAGTAGATCAAAATGCAATTAATTGAAAATTAGCGAGGACCTCTTTTAACATTAGAAGTGAATGAAATGATATCTAAAATTGTTAGACTTATTTTATAAAAGAGTGACTTGGAAATCATTGAAAAGTGCCAGGAACTAAGTACTTTTATTTTAACACAAAATAAATATATAAATAACTTTTTAATAGATTGGATAAATAGATTCAAAATCTGTCGATACTGTAATGAAATGAATATTTCATTAAAATCAAATAAATCGTAAAAGAGAAGATGCCACAGATATATATATATAAGTTTCAGAATTCGAATAGTGGCTTGGTTCAATAAATTGCTCTTGTCCCTTTTCGACGTTCTGAATAAGGTAGTTTTGGTGCACAGGACTCACACAAAAGTGTATTGGGTAAATTACATCCATAAGTGAACCAACAATGAACAAATATTAACAAAATAAAATTAAGATTTTCAAATCATTTATCAAGATATACACCCATGAATAAATAAATAAATAAATTGGCATCTAAAAATAAATATAGGCCAAAATATCGTTGTAGAAATGGATGATGAAACATAAACTTTTATATTAAATAATGCTCGAAAATACATTACATTAGCATTTGGCCAAAGGATCATTTTCTTAACTTAAGCCAAATATATAAATTTTTAATATAATTTAAATAATAGTTTTAAATGTGTTTTTAAATGCTTTATTTAAACAAACATAGAAATATTAGGAAGTAATATTTTATATTTGGAATTATGAGATATATTGTGAAAAGCATAAAATAAATATCTAAAATATAATTAAATTTTGTTATCTCAATTAAATAACTTTTTCAAATGATATTCATGTGCTGATCAATTGGTAAATACATTTATTAAAATAAAACAAAATTATAATATGTTTGAAAGTAGCTAACTTTATTTTTTCTTTATTTTCGAGTGGCTTCTCTTTTATAAGAAACTACAGATGAATAAATGATAAAGTAAATAATAAACTGTTCTCCCAGAATGAAGAAAATCTCATTTCACGTCAAATTTTCTCCTTGGGTACATATTTCATTGTTTGCATACTTTCTCTACAAAATTCACAACTGTCATCACTTTTAATAATAAATTAAATTATAAATTAACATCTATTAAAAATAAAAATAATAATAATAACATTTCCGATTAAAGCTCATTGGAGAAATTTCTCTTATGTAAGTTGGCTTTGCAATTATTTGCTTAAGGAAGAAATGATTGATTATTAGCACAATGTTTATTCTAAAGATTTTTGTTGAAAATTGCGTAAATATTTTAATAAATCGATAAATTGTGATTATATTGAATATTTATTATGATAACGATTTTTTGAAAAACATTTTCAGCGTTTCTGAATGTCTTTTTATCATCGCTATTTTTGCTTTACATTTTCACTTCAACTTTTGTGATCCACGAAATCTTATATTGATATACTTTTTTTCACAACGTCTTTCATCGCATTGTAAATTGGTGATTATCGAGTGTCACTGTTAATGTTACTTATTAAATGACTAAAAATGTGTTATGTAATAGTAATCAATCTGTATTCTTTATATTTCTTAATTATGATCTAAAATATATCCAAAGCTAAATCATGTATTTTAAACGAAAAATCGATTAAAGTTGAAAAATTAATTGATGTGTAACCAGTTTAGCATTAATCACACATTTCAAGCAAAATATAGTTAAAAGAATGCAATAATCTATGAAGTACTCCATTGTTCATTGACTGTTGAATTATAAAAATACACTGTTCGAATAAAATGAAATTATGTTATTTTATCATAACTAATACGAATATGTTGTATGGTTCTGAGATATCAAAGATATATAACCGACAAATAATTCTTCAAGTAAAGAAAAGTATAACTTTATATTTTCAAAACAGTTAGACCCACTCCAACAAAAATTGAACAAATATGTGTTGGAGTTCATAACTGAGTTTAATTTTGGTAATTGTAACGGAGGATTAAAATCAGCATCTTTTAAAAAATTTTTAAAAGGACTCTCTAAAACAATAAAGGTAACACCTAGATTATAACGAAGCTAAATTGACTTTTCAATCTTTACAAGAAAAGGAAATATGATTGTTTGATAAGATAACAATCGCAGTTTGGTAAGGTAATGGACTCATTTGACTATCAACAATTGACAAAATATCAGCAATGAAAGAATATTGATAAAATTAGGATCAATAAAAGAAAAATTTAACAAATAAATGCTTGTTACTGCATTGGAAGTTTGCAATATAAAATCTAAAGAAATAATCATAAACAATTTTGGAAACCTATTAAAGAAATTTGGTTAAAAAATAAAATGCTGATAAAAGATATTCTTATAAAGGAACTTGGTAACTTACATCATCTTTCATCAAGAAATAAAGCTTCGTGATAACAAAACTTATCAAATATATGCTATTCTCTAAAAGAAAAAATAAAACAAAATGATTATAACAAAACTGTTTCAGTGATATCATGTAGAACGTATTTCACAAATATTCATTAATTTGAGGTGCAAAAAGATTTTATTTTTAACCCAAGCTTTGGGAAAAATTTGATTCAGGGTATTAGAATTATTCTCTTTTCAAAATATATAGATTCAAAACCCAAAATCGTTCTTTAAACTAAAGCCTAAAGCCAAAATATCAAGACTTGTATAAACTACATAATTAGGGTGTGAAGAAGTTATTTGAACACTGAAGATAAGGTTATCTATAGTACACTCCGCAAGTAGACTCCATGGGTTCCGCAATTTCTAAATTAGAACAACGAACAAACAAACAACATGTTAAATTCAATTTCGAAATTCTATATTTTTATTATAATTATTATTATTTCATTATTATTTGTATTATTTTATTATTAGTTACTGTTTAAATGTACTAAATTTAACGTAATTAAAATTGCTACATTATTGCACATGGATTCCTTGAATCAGAGGAATGTTTCCGTGGGTTTCCAGCAAAATGGTTGAAAAACACTGATTCAGAAAATAGTGAAGAGTAAAATACGTCCAAGATACTCTGGTTTCCCTTGAAGAGTATAATCCAAAAAATTGTCATCATGTATGTCTTGGTCATTAAACGAATTATTCATCTAATTAAACTACAGAGAATCTGGTAATAATGTCGATGTAAGTCATGGAAGGCAATTTATTAAAATACAACATTTGTGGTTATTCTAGCTGCATTTTATATATATTGATAAGATCTTTAAATTAAATTTGCTATACCATAATTTACTTAATCTTATAGTTCTTGGTATTTTATAATTAAATGGTAAATAAATGAAGTTCAGATTTTTATTAAACAGATAAAGACAAATTTCTTTATTGTTTCACTAAATATAAACTTTGTGTTTTACTAAATAAATTTTATTGTTTAAGGAAAAATCATTCGAGAAAATTTCAAATTTCTATAACTATGAATCTCACTCTTCTGCCTACTATTCTCAATTTGAGACTTGAAAATTGATTTTAGTTCTCGACATGCATATAATTTTCATATATTTTATATATTTTAATCTAATATCAAATATAAAACGTCGAAAGTGTTCTCGAACCGATAGTAAATTTTTTAATTTTTTTGAAATTCTCACCATTAAATCTTACTGTCAAAGTAGAATTCCTGAAAAATATTCCACTTGTTATGCGATATGAATTAGTTAGAAATGGACTAACATGTACTATAAATTACCTTCCATAAAGAACACAAATCTTTCAATTGGCTGCTATTAGAATTTTGCTCATTTATTGAACACATTTTTTATATAAAGGAATAAAATAGAACTTCTCAGAAAAAAAATGAAATATTACAAATATTTCTTTATTTAATAATAATAATATTAATAATATTAATAATAAGTCATAAAATATTGAAATCAGTGATTTTGTAAAATTTAAAAATTTCAATTGTTTCGCCATGGCAAGTTTTTTTAAACAGCATCTCTTAATTCTGGAATATATGATAAGGTCACCCCTCAAATTTTATCCAACAATTGCGTTTGCAAACCATTTTAATTTAATTTAAAATTTATATTTAAATTCAACACTTTTAGTTGTAGCTATTCCTTGCGATTTATCGATCTTAAAATCGGCATTAAATTCACATAAAGTTAAGGCGATAAAATATAATAAATAAATATTTTTTTTCGAAATTAATTAGATTTCCTAAGATATATTTATAATTTTAAACAAAGTCAGAAATTTCAAGAAAAAATAACTAATTCTTTTGAATTACACGAGATTGCAGCTAGTAATAAAACTACACTACACATTATATACATTTAATAATAGAAATTATTCTAATGGCAGATGTCAGATTGATAGTTATTTATCAACAACATAGAGAATTATCAATAATAATCCATAAAATAGTTAGATTTCAACAAAAATTGAACACCAAATCTAAAACCTAAATTAATCAACGGCATTGTTTCTTTGCATAAAATTTTACTAAAAACGGGATGAAATTGATATTTAATGAGATGATATAAATAAGCATGAATATATCGCTACATCGTTTCAAAAATATTGCGATAGACTTACCAACTAAACATGTAGCTGCAAAAAGTAAAACTCCAGATGCACCAATTATTATAAATGATATAATCGATAATGTAAATACTTCAACACATGATCTGATCTCAGAGGTTCGAAGATTTCTGTTTTCAACCCGTTGGTTACCAATTAATTTCATTGAATATTTCGAATGACTTATAACAGCATGTATTAAGACCAAATTAATGATCAAATGTATTATAATCCATATGAGGCCAAGGGGGTGAAAAAGTAATAAGTAATAAATATAAATGTTCAGGAAATCAGGATATTGATTTGCAACACAGGTATATTTTTGAGAGTCTCTATCATATTCTGTTTTCAACATGATCCAATGTGGAACACAACAAATCAAATTAAACATAATCGAACTAATTAAAGTAATGAATGCTATCTTTTTTCCCCATAGTCGATTACGAAGGGGCATTTTAATCGCCAAGAATCGATCGATTCCGCAAATCAATAAAATTATTAAAGACATTTGGTTCCAGAAATAAACTATTGGAAATGTAAATTTACATAGCAATTTACTTTTCGATGATAAAATCCAATAATGTTTACCTTCTGTAAAGACAGGAAGTGCAATAATTGGAAAATAATACAGCCAAACACAAAAAATGTTATTTAACATATATGAGACTGCTAGAGCTATCATGTACACTTTGTGCTTGGACATTTGATGCTTTCTACTGAAATGAAAAATTGCTAAACTGTTTAGAATCAATCCAACAAACGACATGGTTGTGTTGAAATAACCAATAATAAAGACAAAAATCTCATTAAATTTACATTGTATGATATCAACCGAAGAATGATTAAAATATTTCGATCTGACCAAAGCGCAAGACAATAAATACGTGTACTGATTCAAGTACTCACTACTTTGAAAATAACGATCAATAAAATCCTTATATTTATCTGTCATTACAATTGTATTAAGATTGAAAATTTTATTTTCGGCGTTATATAAACATATTGGCTTAAAATCAACGAATCAAATACGACATTACAAATTTAGTTGACATTTTCCTTGTGTTTTGAGAAAAATTGTTTGAGAAAAATTGTGACAGCAATAGTTAGTATTCAATTCATTTAATTTTGATAAGCTGCACTGAATTTAATGGAAATCAATCAATAAAATATCATCACATCTTCATTAACTTCGTAGATTGAATTTCTATAGTTTCAAATTGTGGTTGGAAATTTCAAAGTGAAATTCGAAATAGAGGCTAAATTATTAGAGGTTAATCTTGATCAGAATTGTTATTATTTTAGTGACAATAGTAATTCGAATATTTTCCGTCAAAGTTTTGATAAGAGGTAATGACCAGAATTTTTCGCTACTTCACTTAATTTAAACAGAATTTTTGTTTCATTAACAGGATTTTATTCATTGCAAAGTAGTATGAGGATTTTAAGACTCAACAGATATTCCGAACATATTTTATCTAAACTTAACTAGTTTATTGATTATTATTATTATCTAACAACACTATGGTGAATTGT
>JBBMOY011519189.1:0-14148 GCA_037951405.1 Platydemus manokwari | reverse complement strand
TGATTAATTGCTGTTGTTATCTTCGACCCACCGGATTACTTGTTTAATAGCTTCTAGTTTCTCTGCTATGCTTTTATTGATTTTCTTGATCACAGTCGCACTTTTCTAGTAGTGTTTTTTTTGGAGTGTGTTTTGTCACGATCAGCAGTTGTTATTTATACTGCCTGATCATGACGCCCACATATACGGCTCTTCATGCCGATGCTTTTGAACAAGTTTTGTTGTTACGCTTTATGCGCTTTCAAGTACTTGGTTCTCACGGTTAAAAGTTCTTATTTTTTCGTTATTTAAATATTTTTTATTATTGATTATTGTTATTTACTAAACTCTTTGTTTATTATTATTATTTCCCTTTTCTTTCAGTTCCTATATTATTAATTATCTTTATTATATTAATTATCTTTATTATTTATTTATTTTAATCTTTCCGTGTTTTTAATCCTCTGCCAGATTTTCACAAAAAAATAAAAAGTAAAAATAAAATATTATCAAATTTTCACACAAATAAATATCAATATCGAATTGAAACACATAAAACACAATATTGTTAAAATATAAATATCAACACATAAGATATTGTCAAGAAGCATATCAATTGTTATTATCAAGAAACATATCGATTGTCTTGATTCACTATCCAAAGTTTATAACGATTATTGTTGATTTTGATGTCCGAGGCGAATTGTTGTCAGCATTTTTATTCCTTCTCTGTAGTTGGGTTGTTGACAGTTTAATCCATACTCAAGGGTGTCCTATGGCGCATATTTTATAGGAATAATACATATGGGAATCCTAACTGGGTTACATAGTTATGGTAAAGGGAAATGTTTTTAAAATTTGGATTTGGTTAAATTTTTACAATATAATTTATATTTTTGGGATGTTTGTACAATTTTAGGTTTAGTTTTATTTTTGGAATGTAAATACAGTTTTGGTTATTTTTCGGAATACAAAACTAAATGGGGATCATGTGCTAGGTGGGGATCCTAACAATTTTTCATTCTCGAAAATAATATTAATTCGATCCAATGTTTTTCTATTGGATGTATTTAACTCAAGAATTACTAATTTCTGAAGACAGAATCTTGATTAAATGAGAAATACATCATTAAGTATTAATCTGACCAAATTGCGGAGCTTCAAAACCGTACTTCCACTTTTTCCGGAATCATTTAAAGTAAATTTTAATTGAATGTGTTGGGGTTTTATAGAGATAAATCAAATTGAATTAAAATTTTGGTGTTATTTGATAGCAATTGAAACAGCAGTAGACGAATTTTAGAATGATAATTACGAATAATGGTTTCGATTTTATTTCTAACAGAATGTGCTCTTCTCAGATATGTAGGAAGTGTTCGAACTCTCTATATAAGGATTAATTAACCATCCTCGAAAATATGAATTATAATCCATAATCAATAAAATAATACGATAAAATAAACTGTATTAAATAAGATAAATCAGATTTCACAGTACGAAAGAGATACAAATCTCATAGAGATAGCTATGGGTGCATAATAATAAATACTCATTACTCATTATACTTTTCGTACCATAAATTCGTAGAGTATGACCCGTTTGATAAATAGTCGTCGATAATTTCGCTTTGAAAGTAAGAAATGATTTAATATTTTTAGCGCTTGAAATGAAGTACTAGCTTACTGAATTCGTCATATTAATTTTTAAATTCTTGGTCCCTATTTGTTGCTAATTTTAGCAAATTTTAATGTACCATGTCTAAATTTAGTAACATCCTACTGTTTTAAGTTACTTGAGTAATCACTAAGAATAGATTTTTAAAATAATTTTTTTGCTTAATTTTATTTTCACTTAATGCCAATTCTTTTTTCTGACAAAAACGCCTTTCCAATATCATGGGTATGTTTAGATTTCACAAATGCCTGGAAGAAGATTTTTCTCATTGATTTTTATCACTTTTTGATATAGATAGACATTTTGGAAACTTTTGAATTGTATAATCATACCTGTTTACCAGTTATAGGGTTTCTTTAAATACGACATGAACGGGAAAACTTGATTTTTAAATATTTTGTTGACTGAGATTATATTCTACGAAAGAACATCGGATTTTCAACTCCGAGCCTACCCAGCCATAGAGGAATAGCAATCAACCAATCACAGCTGACTTAAATAGAAAATTACAATTCATAAATGGGATATAGCCAAACAACATCACATTCATAGGGATTGACCATTTTCGAACATATGAAATCATAAATTTAAATCATATTAAATAATAAATTTAATAAGAGCTTGAAAAATTAAGAACCAAATCAAAATGTTATACTAAAGTGATAAAAAATACACACAAATCCCAAGTATAAATACAGAGGTAAAGATGTGCAACTGCCAGTTCGAAGCTAAGTTTTGTGTTGTTATTCTATATCAGTTATGCTCTTTGGAAGCCAATTAGTATTATGAATAATTGCTTTTTATTATGAACAAGAGTGCTACGGTGCTTTATAAATAAATATCGTGCAACGTTTGATTCTTTTGGAATCCAACATATGGCTTGACATACACACTTTAGCAATCGTGTTGGGGTTTTGGCATTATTTCGTGATAAAAGATGTAGAATTCTTTGTGATCTACTTAAAAACTTAGTGTATACCTGTAGCATTATTTTATATATCCTATTAGACTTTATTTTGACTTGTATTGATTTTTATAATGCGAAAACCATATCAATTCTTGAAAGGCAGTGGTAAAATCATTTTATTGAATCATATTTAATATTGGATATTTATAATATTTATCAAAATAATATAACTTAATAATATTTGAGGAAACCATTGAAAATGTCCCCTATAATAAATTTACTCCTAAAGAATATTATCGAATAACTCATCACATATTATCGCGCAGCAGCAATGATAAATAAAATGTCACTTATTATCACAAGCAAGAAATAATAGCAGAATATAATAATCATGCATTAAATGAAATTGCAGAGAATTAAAATGCAGTGCATTGAATAATAATAGTAGAGAATTTCTTCCAGTGACTCATCAATGCCTATATAGGATGGCAGTCACAATTATTTCATGCAAAATTGTTATATATAGAATCATTACACGGTATACCATAGAGAAAACATGACAATGACTAATACCATGATTACAATTCAGTAGATAGAAGATCATTGACATTCGCGATTCAGAATCTGTATATGCCAATTATTTCACTAAAATATCGAACAATACGAGATTGTATTTATAAAATCTCATAACTATTTATATCGTATATTTCATTCATATTTACATTGACCAATATTCGTTCTTGAACTAGTTTGACAGCCTTGTGGATAGAGATTGAGCAGTCCAAGTGAACTCTCTTTTCTGTTTCGATAAATTTATTTTATTTCAATGACAGTTATTTTAGAGAGATCACATGATACTGATGAAAAACGATTATTATATTCAAGGTGCTATGTCAAGTTTTGAATATTGTTTTCTCGAATTATATTTTCTAGGTGACGCTTCTGAGTTACTACACTACGATTGAGTGTTTCGGAAATAATTCAAAATTACGAAAGTAACACAACCAGTGGTATACACACAGTTAGGTAGATCAAGCTATCTTAATAAGCAACCAGAGCCTTCAAAATTAACATACTTTGATCTGACATCAACTTCCCATCAATATATAGCAACAAAAAGGACAAAATGCTCATATTGTCCCAATGACATCGAAAGCAAAAGGGAAGTTTCCAAACAAACTTCTTTAGTAATATCTAAGATGTTTCAACAAGTAAACCTCGATATTGATTAACACAGAGAAATTAAGACTATAAAACAAACTGGCTCTTGGCAAATCAGTTGTCAGTTTTCTTATTTTCGGTAATCTTTCTGTATTCTACTTATCTTTTGGCCACCGATTCCAATTTAATTGTGATATTTCTTTGGCCTTGGACTTGGAAACTTTGAAATTTATGTGATATTAATTTATTTGAGTGTTGGTTTTGATTTATTTGTTCTGATAAAATATTGATTTTCACATTTCAGCCATATAGTAATCTAACAGTTCTATATATTTTTGTTCCCAAATTGAAATACTGATTCTTCATCTTTAGTAACAAAAGTACTCTACTCGAAAGAGACAAACAACTTATACTGTTACCATCTAAAGGAAAATCTCGGAGTGTCTACTACTATTTAGTAAAGTAAGATATTATTGTCGAAATTAAGATAGCTCAAGTTATAAAATATTTGGTGACACAATGTGATCTCATTTCTAAAATAAAATAAAATAAGAGATATGCCTTAAATATATGAAATCTTGGAAATATCAGTATATATAAATCATTTGTATTGTTTTAAAACTCTTTTACCAGATGATCTGACAAATAGTTATGAAGATTCAAATCGATTTCATCCAAATAAATGACAAATGTTTGGTCATTAACCAAATAAAGCCAATAGAGGCCTTCGCCAAAGTGCAAAGTGAAGTATTATTACTTTAATCCATGGAGCACAACACCATATATGGCAAAACGCGATAATTTCAGAAACAATACCCTGTTTTACCTTGAAATGTATTTCAAAGTTTTTTTGATGAGCAAAAAGTGATATTTGTATATTGGGTAGCTATTTCAAAGACTGAAGTAGTGCCGTAACTAAACAGTGTACTCGGTTTCATATCCTTTTTATCACTATTTTCCTCATTGAATCCATCCAAGTATGGGGTACTTAATGATTTTATTGTGCAGACACTGCGAACGAATTCACAGTATTTACTATACATTTAATCTAATGGTGATATTTCTATTTAAATTATTGCGAAATATTGTTTTTTCATAATCCAAATAATTACATCTAGGGTCCAACCACTGAATTAAGCCTTTTGTTACAAATATCTTTAGCGAAATCCAGCATTTCCTGAAATTTCAGTATATCTTATACCTTGTAGATTTCAAGGTTCTTCCAACAAAAGAATAGCGTGCTAGAAATTGAAATTCTTTTGTATACAAGGCCATCATGTGTCTGTATGTGAATTCGATATAGTCATCATGGTTTTCTATAGTGAACGATCAATCACAATTAAGTGCTTAATCGAGTCTTGTGAAATGTTTTGTTTGCGTTTTTCATTGATGGTTCTAAGTCTACGCCTATATAGTTTAATTTGAAAAAAACCTTTTGACATGATGCCAGTTATGTGGGGTTGAAACTTATCTCACTGAGACTGGCTCCGTTAATCATTAATTTTGCGAAATATGAACTAATGAACAGCAAAACAATTCATCACTTGAGGATTCGTTTTGTTTAGCGTTTCCATAGTGTTTGTTTGGCTCAAAATTGCTATTGTATGCTTTATTACGTAACGTAATAGTTTTCAAATTGTTTAGTTTCGACCAGTCACGAGAAGAAAAATTTTTTAAGTTGTTTTGAGATGTTAAGAATCGGCGGAATTATCAAACTTTTAATAAGAAAACTTACAATCAAGCTCAGTTGATTATGTGGATAATTTATTAATTTAAACCTAAATGAACCACAATTTGTTGATGTTCCGAAAACTATTATAAAGTTCCTTTGAAATTTAACGTCGAATTTTCTGAAACTATCTTTATCGATAATCCTGAAATCAATTGTAATAAAATCTACAAAATAATTGATTAATTGACTGCTAGAAATAAATTACCTGACTTTTTGATAAATTCAAAAATAAAATTCCAAGAGCGTAAGTTTGCGTATCTTGATCTCCTGTCGAATAAAAATGAAATTATTAACAATAGTGCTAAAAATAAGCCATTATCTAAAAATAAAACTGTCGATCTTTTTCAAAGATTTACAAGTGTAGGTGAAATCATTTTTTCGGAATCCAAGGATGATGTCGAAAGTTCTGTAAGTAATCTGATTGTACAGCCAAAGGAGTCTGAAAAATTTCCAGAGGATATTTTCTTTTTACATGATGTGATCTATTCCAATTCATCACCAAATAGATTTCAATATAATATAGTTTCGGCATCTTGCGCGGATTTGTACTTTGATTAAAAATAATTTAGTCTTGCTGATATGAGTAAACATCATGAGGATCTCAAATCAATATTCTAATCGTCATAAATAACATAAATTAGTTAATTTTATATTTCATATGAATTAGTTGACTCTTAAAAGGAATATTAATAAGAAAAAAACACCCGGGCGGAAGATTTTGCAAGAAACTTTATCATGAATTGTGCCATAATTACATCACATATACTGATTACTGACTTAAATGACGTAAAAGCTATTGATTTGGAATGAGTTTATCAGTAATCATCTAATTGAAGAATTTCAAAACTAATACAAATTAATGTTAATTAAATTAAAATGCTCTGAAACGTCAAAGACTTCATTAATGAAACCATTTCACCTGATATGATTTATAAAGTCAACTCGCTTTTTATCAATATACAAGGTAATTCTGATGATATCTCGTCGCACCGTGAAAAGGTCCACTAATTAAGCATTAAAATCAATACCATTCAATCCAATTTGAAAGTGGAAATTTGAAATGTGAGGCCATCAAATTCGTAACGAAGGTAATTCAAGATAAATATGAATCACTAATGAAAGATAAACGAAAATTTTGGTTGTCAAAATCATGTAAAATTGTTTCGAATCCATCACTCCAATTTGCCTTCTGAATATTTTAAACAGACATTGGGTTATTTTTATGTTCTTTGGAGTCTTTAATAACGGATCCACTTAAAACTCTTTATGAACCGAAAATAGCTTTAAAACTGGGAGAAAATTTGAATAGAAATTTAAATAACAGCCCCTCCAAAATAAGATTAATCAATTTCTACGAAGTTCCTAGGTGTGGAATCTACAAATTTGTAATTTAATAAATAATTTTAAATAATTAGTTTAATTTTAATAAAAATTGTCACCATTTACTGATTGTTAATTGGTTATGAGTGCCATTTTACTAATACACATTTTGTGTGAACTCCGTGCACCACAAATAACTTATTGAGAATTCCGTTAAGAGACAGGACCGAATTACTGAACAATCCCTATTTAAATTCCATAACCTCTTATATATTTGTGGCATCTCCATCAGTATGATTTATTGATTCGAATGGAATCTTCCTTTCAGTATAGAATCGACAGGTTTTGCATCTATAAATAATTATCTATTAAATAATTATTAATATTTTGAGATAAAACACAAGTACATAGTTCCTGGCACTCCTTAACCATTTCCAAATAAAATTGAATAACTCTAAAAATCTTGGCAACGAATATTCAATTAATTGTATTTGACCAGTTTTTTGAATAACTAATTTTTATTAGATTTCAAAACTCATGTGTATATATTATTTGATTCTAAATCACTTAAGTTTTTCTCAAGTACTTAAATAAAAAATTTAAAATGTTTTTCAAGAATTTAATTAAATAAACTATATAGATTTGGATCAAATTTTCATTTCATAACAACATCGACAGGTTTTGAATCTATGTATCCAATCTATTAAATAGATTAATTAATATACTTATTTTAAGAGAAAACACAAGTACCTTGTTCCTGGCACTTCTCACTAATTTAGAAGTCACTTTATTATAAAATAACTCTAAAAATATTAGATGTCATTCCAATTGCTTCTAATGTTAAACTCCAGTGTATGTATTATTTGATTCTAAATAACTAAAATTTTACTCAAGTACTTAAATAAAGAATTCAAAATGTTATTAAAGAATTTAATTAAATAATCTGTATAGGTTTTTGAAATTCACTCCACAATTTTAAAATTTTATTTCAGGATACTAATTTTTAACTTTAGCCAAGTTTTTCATTTGTATCAAATAACCACTGAAAAAAACTGATGAATATAATATTTGAATAGAAAATATGAATTTATAATAAAATAATTTTAGACTAGTTAGTATCAAAATGTAATTTTTTTACAAAGATTTCTAAATGCTGATTATGTACTTTAGTATTTCACTATTTATTATATTTAATTAATTGTTTCACATCTTGTATCACATTAATATTTTTAGTATCATCATACATGATTAAATGTCATGGTTCTATGTTAGGTTTATTATTTTTATGTTTAACAAAGTTTTAAAATATTCTGTCATTTCTTTAACATACATTTTAATCTACACGATTTAATTTTAGAAAATTTAGATGGGACAAATATCATTTACTGTTAAGTACTTCTACTAAATGACATATATGGTCCAAATCAAAGGTTTAGTATATTAATTATAACAACCTAAATAATCGATGAGTCGAAAGAGTAATTTTGAATCAACAACTATTATAGTACTGGTTCGAGTTTGAAAAACGTGCTCTTAGTGTACGAAGACAAATTAACAGAAATACAACATTATTAGTAAAACTTTAAGGTTAATTATCACTTTTTTAACGTTAAGAATCTGCATAAATAAAAATGTAAATACTTGTTTATTCAAAATAAAAAAACTCCGAAAATTTTCCATTGAGAGTTTCCAAATTTTAACGCAATGTTGAATTCGATTCTCTTGAATGTTTTTAATTGTCACGGGTTAGACAGTTATGTAACATAGATTTAATTGTTTCATGTTTTCTCAATTAATCCTCGTTTAAATTTAAATATCTTTCGTTATTCATATACAAAATAATTAATTAAAAACTATTTAATTTAATCAGGCTAAGCCATAGCAATGTGTAGTCGGGTAAGGCTAGTATTTTATTAAAATGACGCCCATGTTCCGATTTATGAAAATGACTCAAAGGTGGCAGTTTGTATGCACTAAAATATTTGTGCTACTCAGCACTCACTAAAAAATCAATAAAACAAATCATTTCTTTCATTGGTCTCAACTGATAATAGTCTATCATCATTTATACTCAGAGATTGCATGAGTACTCTTATGATAAGTAAATTCCACATACTATTTCTTCAATTCCATTTGGATTTATCGAATTTCCATGACTGGGATTAGTCATTTCATGTGTATGGTTTGTAGTGTGTTTATGACTTTACCGAATCGAAATCTTAAATTTTTGTTAGTTACCACGCTTGTAAGGTTGAGTATATATGTATACGTGTGTGTATGCTTTGAACCAAAACAGTGATTCCAAGGTGCCAAAATCTTAATTTTTGTGACATTCATTTTTACTTGACTTTCATAATTATCTGACTACCATCTTAGAATTGTAACAGTATGTTCATAAATTCAAATATTTAAAGCGATTGTTAATAGTAAATGATTATTAGCAAAGAACAATAAAACAAAGTGATACAGATTGTGTTGCACCTTTTACCATTACAGAATAACAGAAGAAAATTGTTTATTGATTTAGAAGGATATTACAAACTCAATACTCACGCTAATTTATTTCTTGAAGAATAGCTGATGATTTTAATCAACAAATTAATTCCAATAAGATGCAAATTTCATGATTTTCAACTGTTAATAGTGATCGAATTTATAATTGGTTAAATCTGTAATAAATTATTGATGGTGAATAAATGATTCAATCGTCAACTATTCGTTTAGATTCACTGAGTAGCCGTAGACAATTTATTTAAAAATTCTAGTTGAGTTTACTGGAGATAATCAGTGAAATTGTGATTTTAGTTGTATTGCGATGTTTGTCTAATGGTCAACTGCTGATTCCTTTTATAGTCCTGGGTGTTGTCTTTAATAATTAACTATCTTCCATTTTTCCTTTTTATAATTTTTATGTGCGTTATTATGTTTATTTTTTCAATTGATTTACAAATATTATTTTCTGTAACAAATTATATTTTTTCTTTAATAATTATATTATTATAATTTATTCCGTTATTCCATGTTACAAGTGCAAAAGTAAGATTTAGTCATATAATTTATTCGTAACTACAAGCATATACATCAGTGATTGCCAATTTTTTCGGGCGTATCGCCCCCTTTTCAGAATAAATATTACTTAGTGCCTCCAAAATAACCCTCACCAAATTTTTAAAATTTTAGTAGCAATTTATAAAAAAATCTTAATGTTACTATCTTTTGTTACTTAACTTTAACTTCTCGTAAAATCACAACAAGTTAACCTTTCTTTTAATATATTTAAAAAGAAAAATTTCAGTTAATCATTACGGGGAATCCCAGAAATATTACCGCCCTACTACCAGACTTCGGCGTTGAAATCGGCAGAGCGCACAAGCAATAGCATTGAGTGCGCGATTACACATACTTCAATAAAAATCAGTGAGAACATACGGTACGTTGTTTAAAGACAAATTAAGCATTTTGAGCAAACGAGATACATCAAAATTTTAAAAATTATTTTCTTACATTTTTATAGCATTATCGTCCTTAAATGAGCTTGTATTCACCACAGACCCTCTGGATCCTTGCAGCGCCCAACAGGGGGTGGTAACTTCCACTTTGCGAATCACTGATATACATCATTTGATCAACAAGATAATGAATTACAAATATCCATATTAAAAATACACAAGCTTTAAATAAACAAATAACTCACTCATTCAATCAAAACAAATTGAACAATGAAACACTAATAAAAGCCTTTGTAGAACTTAGTTAAGAAACTTGAAGTAAAAATACAAATATAAATGTTAGAAAGACTTAACATGACACCATAAACAGCATAAACTAGGTAATCGTCGATTCAATGCAAGTAAAAGTAGCTAATTTTTTATAGATAATTTTCGAAAATAAAGAAATTGTCAATTCTTGCAAGTATTTAACAATTTTATAGGATTAATGTTATATGCATAAACTTTCCCATTTACATGAAACCATTAATAACTTACTACAGTTAAGCAGTTTTTTCATTATTGATAAATATGAAAAGCAAGTTCGTCAAAATTTTCTAATACAACAATGCTAAATACAAAGTATTGTTGACATCGAAATAATCGAAGGTTGCAAATATTCCCTAACGCGTACGGACTAGTACGATACAGGAGCCTTTTCAAACATCTCAAAATTACACGCGAAATTTGGCTTTCAGTTGGTATTTGGCCAACTTTACATTTGTATTTATACTCTAAATTTGTTTGTTATTTTTGTATCACATTTCTCAAGTTTTTATTAGACGTGTTGGTTTTTATATATGCGGGATTGATCAATTCGTATGTGTGTGTTACTGTGTGACTATGTCTCTTTTTAAAATTATCATTTCCCATCTATATTAGTTGTGATTCGTTGATTGCCATGCCTGCGTGGTTGTGTGGGCAGGCAAATGCCTAAAATAAGGGTCCCAAGGTGCAAAATCGTTTTTCTTTATACATAGAAACTGAACAATCAGAATTCTGAAGAATCACAATTTCGAATCAAAGCTTTGGAAACGTGAATTACAAATGAAAATCAAATACACTCAAGAAAATGACATATTTTGGGTTAAAAAACAGAAGTGATTGTAGATGTCTGCCAGTTTAAACCAAACTTATGAATAATACTCTATTATTCTTGATTAGCAAAAAAACCAGTTAATTTCTTATAAAATACGAATCTTTTTAAAGAAGTATGAATGTCAAAATGAAATAACGCAAAATTCATTGGAATAATGCTTTTTTGAAATAAATTTATGCTTTAAAATAAGAATAAAATAAATCACTTACTATAATGTAATAAATAAAAAATTGAGCTGTTGACAGAATGAAAATTATTAGTTATGTCGATCAATGGAAATTAACCAATTTCAATAATAATAAAACTGGTTATATATACATTATTTTGTAAAAAGAACACTCATGATAATATTACAGCCATACTTGTATGACATATGCTAATTTCGAACAAAGACGAAATTATTCCATGCGATCGAAATCCAGAAGTAAGTGTTAAAGAAAGTAGATTCAGATAAACAAGATTTTTTTAATTAGTTTATTCAAAGTTCTCTAGTTAGAGGATAAGTAGAAGAGATTATTAATAACTATTGGCTTTGATATGATAATCGATGATTCAATCAACTAATACAGAACAAAGTTCCATTGTTAACGAAATGATTATGTAAATTACAAAAACGAATTTATAAATTAATTTACATTCAATTTTAGAAAGAAAATGATTTCAATTTATTGTGGACATTTGTGAAAGTTTATAATAAATATCATAACACTTCTTGTATCTATTTAAGTGCTATACAATAAAACCATGCTGGGAAAAGTTCAAAATATTTTAACTTTTATTTAAAAAAATTATCTTTATCATATGAAATTTAAAATTTTCAGAATAAATATTAATTAGATAAGTGATTTCCAAAAGGAAAAATAAATTCCATAATTCGTATGATGATTATAAAAACCTTATTCTATTTTTCATCAAATTTTGAGAAAGTAAACAAGAAAGTTTTTTTTAACTCCTATCTTTTGTGATTTAAATAACTTATAGATTGTATTGAAACTGGGATAAATTTAGATGAATAAATTTGTACTTAACAATATTTAATTCCAAAATAACTTTGTAAATCAAATTCCAGTTGATATATTCCAGATTGAGGGCGACTATTTATATGTATTTGTAAAAGACAAATACTATTAAATATTATTAAACTAAACGCATATTTCATGAAATATTTTGGTCACAACAATTCCGTCCAAACGAATTCACAATGATTTGATTAGAAGAATAATAAAATCTAGAACGGCATAATTTTTTCTTAAAGTGACCCTTGTTACTGATCTGCTAACGCCGAATCAAAATTGTAATTATAATCACAAAGTTACACTTTAGAATCAAATAAACAACGTTCGCTCTGAGTCCAACAATTCTCAACGAGATCTGCACCAAATATGTAGAGCATAATAAAAATAATGACCACTAAAGATTGATCATAAGAATGATCACACAAAACTATAGAAGAGATAGAACGTTACCGACCATGAAAAACTGAGTGTTGGTCAAGAGATTCAACTTCTTTAATAAACTTGTCGGGTGTCTTTACCTGTTGTTTTGTTGCTATGCTTTTTTATTCTTTAGAACCATCCATATATTAGTTTATGAGTTGACTTTCTTCTAACTTTTCGGGCCACTAGCTTATCTTGACGTTTGTTGCTTGATCGAATTCTATATACCCAATGACATTTTAAAGGCATCTGATTGGTTTTTAGCACGCATGCTCATCGCGTCTTCGTAAATCAGACCTTTTGAGAGTTATTCTCGAGATCTCTTTAAATATCTTGTTGCTTTTGTTACACATATACGACATCCAAATCTTAAAATTGTATAATCCACGAGTAATAATTTGAAATTCGTTATTTTCAAGTTAATAAGAATAATTTTTACGACCACTGAATTCAAGTATAATATTTAAATGAGGCTAAAGAAAAATTTCCTGAATATTTGTGAAAACTAATAAATGAAATTAAATCAAATTAATGAAACTAAATAATTTAACGACTTTCGATAAAATGATGAATAGACGCTCACATCATTCAATCCCAATCAGATATGGCGGCAGATAATTCATTAAATTTATTATGATCTTATTTGAGATTTTTTTAAAATAGAAATTAACGCACAATCCGAACTCATGGATAGAAAAATCATTAAAATTTAAAACCAATGATTTAATATTTATTTTCTGGTATAAAAGTGTCAATTTATATTTATATTCAAAATTTTTTTATATTAATTCAATATAGATAAACTGATACGATTTGTTCCATTTATTTCATGGAACAAAGTTTCATTATGGACTTCAAAAATATTTGTGTGACGTCAAACTTATTGGCCCGTCAAGTTCTATATAAATTGTTTTTGTGAGGATATATTTATGGCTAATATAAATGATATGTTTTATTTAAAGTTTCAAGGATTTGTTCTTTAATCCATTAAAATTTAGCTTTCTAATTTGATCATGAGTTAATTCTTGATTTGAAATTATTATTTAAATTGCAAGTTTATTTGATTAATTAGATTATTTTTAATGAGCTATCATTATAAATGTAAGGGTCTACCATCGCTGTTATTAAAGCAATATATTAACAAAATTTATCCAAACTCATAACAATAGCAAAGCCCACATTTTTTTATTTATACTTGAAAAATAAATGATATTACAAATGAAAGGCAATAAATCAATAAAATTAATGATAATTATTATACAAAACGAAAAATTCTAGCAATTATTATTATTATTATTATTATTATTATTATTATTATTATTATTATTATTATTATTATTATTATTATTATT
>JBBMOY011518078.1:0-14150 GCA_037951405.1 Platydemus manokwari | reverse complement strand
AAGATCTTCAATTTAATATTTAAAAATGAAAAGCCAATTTAAAAAAGGCCATTATTTTTGCACCAACCTAATAGAAATTTAGACTTTATTGGTGCTCATATATGCCAATCTTCTTTAAATGGAGCAAATTGTTTTTGATAAAGTTTTTAAATTATTTATCTCAGAAAACGAAAAACTAAGAGTTCAAGGAGAAAGAGTTGATAATTATGGTTTTAATGATAATAATACAATGTCATGGTGCTTGATTTGTAAAAGAACAATTACAGACTACATATTGAGAAATTTATATCAACATTAAGAAAGAATTAATCCCCACTTTTCAATTAAATATCTACTTAATTTCAAATCTCAAAGCAACAATTGTATTTCCTTGTAATGTGCTCTTTTCAAACTACAGATACTTAATTTCGTTTAATCGCAAATTTAACTTAATAAACAAAGTTAATTTTTAGTAAACATGAAATATACTTCGTGTTAAGTTTCCGTATGAAGAAGATGAGTCTATTAAAACAAATTTGGCAGAAGTGGTAAAAATTTTCTGATCTAAGTAATACAAAATTTAATGAATCGATCATGCAGACTCGTACGTCACGCATTACAATTGAGTGTGTCATTGGTGTAATCAATAATAAATATTGCCAGTAATTTGATACATGATTTACCAATAACTACAGAATTTAGTTTAGTTCTTGATCAATGCGCAGATATTCAAGATATTACACAATTGGTCATTTTTATTCGCAATGCACATTTGTACGAAATGTTGTATCTAGTAGCTCTAACGGAAACAAAGTATTATGTTAGAAATAATTTCAATGAAGTGATGAACCGATGTGAATTGTCTCGTATTAAACTCGTAAGTGATATATTACTGACAAAACTCCTGCAATGATGGGGCCAAGTTAGATCTCAATGATCCTCTAAATGATGTTCCTAAAATGTAAAGAATTTTATCGCTTCATTGAATAATTCACCGTGTGTATATTTCACAAGAAATACTTCAAATGCAAAAACAGATGGAAGATATTTTCGGCCTATTTTTAATTTAATCAGACCAAATGCTATTACACAGAGTCAATTGAAAAATTCTTTTGGATGATTTACGAGTGACAAAACAATGACACTTAACTTGGCTTTACAAGAAAATAAAAATATATTGTCGATTATTTTTTAAGGTAAACTTTGATTGTTTGTTTACGACTTGGAGATCAAATAATTGAATCATTTCCCACAATTATAAGCAAATACGATTAACATATAAGAAAGAATTCGATAAATATAAGCCGTTTATTTGAGGAATTATCCAAGATTGGTTTTCAATTTATGAAATAATATTTGCTAAAAAAGAGGCTGAGAAAATGGAGTTATTAGAGATGAATTAACATTAGGCGTGGGAAATGTTACACGATTTATTTTTCTGTGATTGTATTTTGGAAACTCGAGCCTGAATCGAAATATCCTGACTCAGGTAATGCTGCGTCTTTTTTTGATTTTGTTGCAAATCTGTGTTGTAAATCTACAATGCAGCCGGTAAAGTCCAAGCAATATTTTATGAAACAAGTATCGATAACGAACTGAAAAGACACGACACGACACCAAATTATATTAAAATACAATTATTTTAACAAATTAAAATTAATGTGTACAAAATTAAATCTTCAAAAATATAGTTTAATTTTAATATTCTTTCATTCACAGTGAACCAATCAAAATCTTAAGGGATTTCTGAGTTCAGCTTTAACTAGTTTTATGCCAAATTTTAAAAATTTGACCAAATATTGACAATATTTTCAGACATATTTTTAATCTATTACGTAATTTTTTAGGAGATTATGTAAACGCATTTCATTTTTGAATTTCTGTATTTGCGTATGGCTCTTCATCAAAAATAAAAGTTCGAATTGAGGATCTGTTCAGTCCAAATTTTTTCGGGACCCCAGTGACTAAAATAAAAATAATAAAGTAAATCTTTTCTATAAAAATTTTTTAACACCAAAAAATTAGAAAACATTGACAAATAACAACGAATTTGTATATTCTGGCATACAACATCAAATCTTTGCTCTATTTCGGCGATGGTTGGTCTCAATGCTAATTTCAGATCTTTAAAATTCGATCTATATTTTGTTTTGATATAAATCAGTATCAAACATGAAATTTCTCGCAATAGCCGTTTGAAGAACTCTCATATATGGTATATCGTCATTATTAGATTCAAACAAAGCTCTCAATATAAATATTAATTCAAAGTATATACAAGCTCGGATAAAATTCAACAATGTTTCGTTAAAGAGTACAGTAATTTTTGAACTAAAATAATTAAAAAACGTGGGAACATTATCATTTACTATTATTACATTATGCCATTATTATGATATTTATTATAATAACAATTATTATGTAATTATATTTTTATAGTATTAATTATTATTATAATTATCATTATCATCATCTTATATGTATAAATATTTTTTACAAGTTATTACAATGAATTATTTGAAGAGTCTTGTGAGTTTGCTAAATAAATTTTTTTTTCCTCCAATAAATAATCCACCATTAATCCGTATCGGATACACCTACATATCCATCCGATTCCTATTAAACAGTAACGGATAAGATCTCAAATTCACAATTTTAATAATTCTCGCAATTATGACCATTAAAAGGTCATTCATTTACGCTTGTTATTCCGTCGTTTAATTGGAGTTACATTTATGTCCGTTATCAATAAGCTTACAAAGGTCATTAATATGTATGTATTTTAGATATCATAGTCTCATCCACAATATGATAATAAAGGTACAAGATAAAATAAAAAATTTGGTTATTTGATTACCATGGTGATTTATTTGAAATAAAATAATCATATCGGCATGTAATATTTTTATATTTAATTTTACTGTATAAAATGGACTTGATAAGTTTTTTATAAATCTTTGTGAACTTGTATATTATTGTAATGATATGAGCAATTTATAAAATGATTTCAATAAGGAATATATCCAATGAGTTGACAATTCAGGAATCATGTATTCTGTGATCATGGTATTACGGATTTTCCTTTTATCTAATGATTGATTGAAGAATTGTCTTCCACATCGTGTCATCATTAAAATAAACACGTTGCTTTATAATCAAATAAATTTAATTATCGCTCAAACAATCTAAATATTTTTGATAATATAATTATTTAATTTATAATATAATCATAATCGTATTTTTATAATATAATCATAAATCGGTTTTAGAAACCTTTTACCAAAGCACTATTTTAACTATTGAGCTGTCATGTCGGCAGAAACTAATCGACAGTAGATGTCTGAAATGAAATATATGAATTCGGAATAAATTTTTTATATTATGAATCCTTTTTATTGTTAGATTATTTATTATTAATTACGTTTCATATTTAATCGTGATTCGTTGCGTGGGTAGAGATAACGCTATGAATTTATTACAGATCAAAAATTCTCACCGATAAAAGTCCTATAGATATCTTTGAAAATTTAGATTTATAATATGATTCCATTCTTATCCAATTTAGTCTAAATGATATATATATATATATATATCAACCAGGACAAAACATTTTATTTAAATAAATATTTGGGTTAATTAAAGATTTTCGTAATAATGAATTTTCGCGAATAAGATAATTTTATAAATTTATTTTTATATATAAATACGATGTTTGATTTATTCGTATAATTCAGCTAATATCTTACTTTTTAGGATGTCTAATGAGGACAAAACAGTTTTAAAACCAAATCCCTTTTCTAATTATATTCATTTAATATGATTATTTAAGTTTTTAACTTTAAATTTTTATAATTATAAATCGAGTTAGCTAATTACAGACATGTTTAATAATATCATTGGTTATTTTTTAAAATAATTGTAAAAATTGAGAATATTTCTCAATTTGCTTCTAATATTAAAAAAGGTGACATCGATAATTTTCAATAAATTGTAATTCGATCTACTTTTTTCATATAATCGAATTCTAAGATATTTTTAAGCTCTATTTCATTTAATATTTGATTTCAAACAACGAAAATTCTTCTTAAGTACTTCAATAAAAATTCAAAATGTTTTTAAAGAATATAATTAAATAAACTATATAGATTTTTGCAATACACTCAACAAATTCAAAATTTTATTCTATGGCCCCAATTTCCTTCAAAATCAAATTACATCGAAATGTAAATACTCAAATGACTGCTTTGATATTTTTGGAAAATTTACTTTGGCCACTTTTAAAATAATCGGCTCATGTCTATCGATTATTTTAGATTTGTTAAAGACTGTGTTTCATCCATGAAAAATGAATACCAAATAATTAGAAAATATATAAAACCAAATGTTGAGTAATGTTTGGAAAATAATTTTGAACTTGAATTTATCATTGTTTAGCATTGCTCACTGTTTGTTTTGTCCTCATCTTCATATAGGAAAGCTAATATTAATTCATCAAATCATGAATTATAGATTATTTTTTTATGTCAGGATCAGTGAATTCTGAAATGCCAATCATTCAATTCTTTCAAATTTATTTACTGTGCTCCATTCATCTAATGTGAAACATTCATAGGATTTGTTTTTAATAAATAACTATATAATATGAAATCGTAAAGATTTTGGTTTGAAATTTAATTTAATATAAATGAGGTTTGTCGATAAATGATTATAAAATTATTCAATGGTTTATATCAGGGTTGGCCAACCAGTCGATCTTGAAGCCAATTTTAGTCCATCGCGTGAGATGTTATTCAAATGAAAAGTCGATCTTACGTACACAAAAGTTAGCCACCTCTGGTTTATATTTGCTAAAATATTTATTTAAACAAGGATATGCAATATATAACTCGCTGTTTGTTGAAGTTCTCTCCGATTCTTCATCCATTATATGTATTTTGATTTTATTGAATTTGGTAATAAGAAGTGCCGGATTCCTGGATTTCAAATATCCGTCTGAGCTGAAAAAAATTTCTCAATCCTTTATGGAAATCCTTCAGTACCAGTACTTTTTCCATTTTGAAAATTCTAATTGCCTTTCTGTCTCTATCTGTCAGTGTAATTTTGTTATTCGCTACATTCGACTTTTATGTTGTGCATTTTTTTAATGACTCAAAATCATATTTCAGCTTTATTTCAAATATGGAAAACTGTTAAGTTTCATTGATACATAATACGATTCACGGTAAGGACCATTCTAAAGTTGTGGTGATCACATCTCTCCTCGTTCGAAATGGTGAGTATGGCTCATCAATTTGTCTGGTGGCCACAATGAGAACTAAATTACTGTTTAATTCCAAACATCGAATAGGCATTTTTAACAGATGGGCTTTTCCAAATACGTCGAAATAGTCAGTAACTTTCCAAAAAATATATTCGAGAATTTGGTATAGCATTGAAAGTTATCTTTACTTCTTGTTTGGAGACTAAATTTACCTGTATATATCAATTAATAAATCAATGATAACCACCAATCACCTTTCTACTTAATTGAACCGCATCCATATTAGAGATATCTCGTTATTTTATCTGAAAATACTTAAATATTTCAAGGATTCAAGATCTTTGTTCTGACCTTGATCTATAATTCTTTCTACTAAGACCAGGCAAGCTCTTGATATACTTTTTATTGTTGTGAACATCTAGTTTCTTGGTAAAACAATACGATTAATATTGTTCCTATCTAACACAATTATCCAATGTTTAAGGTTTAATCAGTATTAACCATTCTTCAGAGAATTGTTTTCAAAAAGACTGAACTACCCGGTATCAACATTTCACAACCGATCAGATTTCGTTGTTCTTCCTTTCAATTCTTTGTGCTTAACTTGGCCATGCGAACACAATTTTTTACCAATCCCTGTCATACCATAATATAGCCTAGTAATGAATTAATTTTGTGCAAAATGAAGGATGTGTGCAATTTTAATATTATTTTTTCACATCCCATCTTCGTATGTGATCTAAGCAATTTTTTCATTTTTATAGGAATTGCACTTATCCGTATTTAAATATCTCCTTCAATATTTAATTATGAGTTGTCAATCTATGCTTTAGTGTAGCTTTGTAACATTTTATAAGGTTTCATAACCCCTATTTTAACCGATCAAGTTTTGATGGAATAAATGTGCCACCTATTTCTTAATCAGTCTACACAGTGCTCTGTTTGTCTGGCACTTAATTGATTGAAATGAATATTTTACTTCGTATTAATTCCTAGGTTGTGGTAATAATTTTGGTAAACCGATACTGGTCACTGTCAACTCCATTAAAGAAATGAGGATTTATTATTTTGCTTTTCTCTTTTTATTCTTTTATTCTACCAATTATCATTCAAAAATCATACACCTTTGAAAAATTTCAGTTACTGTGATTATATTTTACTTAACGGAGGGTTATCTACTTTCCCTCCGTATTATTCATCCATTACTGTAGTCGAAAAGGTTGAGTTCCATAGCATTCGCGCTAGTAAGCCATTGGAAATTATCAAATTTTGTTCTCGCTTATACTTTGACTAATAGATCTCATCTCTTGTGTCTATATATCAATTATTTTATTCCCCGTCCATAAAATGTGGGTTGTTTCTGATTTTTCTATCTTTTACTTTACCTGTTCTGTATTTATCATTGTGATTTATAGTGTATCTCATTTTCAATATGAAGACAGGGGACTCTTTGAATTCACTTCTGGGAGAAACTATTAGTAAGTGATATTCTACGAAAACATGATATCCGTGCGTACAAATTTGCATATTATTGGGTATTTACTCCAAAAATCACTTACTGTTCACTTTTAGGTTTCATTTAATCCACATCTTTGATCACACATCTTTCTAGTAACGTGCTTCATAGAAAAAAAATAATATATTGTATCGTAAGATTAAATTAATGTGTTAGGTGGGTCATTTTTAATGATCGGTTCCTGATTCCTTTCCATCTTTCACAATAAGCTTATCAGTGTAATTTCGTTTCTTCTGCCTGTGTCAGTAGTTTGGTTTGATCGTACCGTGTGCCCGACTCTTTGAACAGCATTAACTTCCTATTGCTCTCTAATTTCATTTAATTTTATGGTTAATTTCATTGAAATTGAATCATTTGAAAGATGTCAAAAGCAATGCCCCTAATTATTGATTATCTTTCAAGAAAGAACTTCAAAACTGCATCAGTGAGCACCAGTTGTCTATTTCCAAAGTTACTTTTGCATTCATTAGTTTAGATTTAGTTTAGCAAAATATTACATAGTGTTAACTTGCAGAGAGTCGAAAGACCAAGTATAGTTTTCGAATGAATTCAAAATGTATACCATTAAAAATAAATTCATATATATATATTTAAATATACTCTATTATTAATTAACTTTTTAGCTAATAATTAATAATCCCTTTCAAAATAATAACCTTGACTGTGCCTTACATATATCAAACTTTCTGGCTTTATTCAAACTTTCAGCTGGGTCTTTTGCTACGACCTAATGGTGATTCTATTGAATTCGTCTCAATATTCATACGACATTTGATGGCGTACTTTGTTCGTTATTTAAATTATTTTTTATTTCGTCATTAATTAAAGAAGTCCTAAAATAAAATTTTTAATTTGTTGAGTGTATTGTATTGCACAAATCTATATAGTTTATTTAATTACATTCTTTAAAAATATTTTTGAATTTTTTGTTTAAATACCCAAGAAGAATTTAAGTTGTTTGAAATCAAATATTAAATACACTAGATCCTGAAAATATGGTAAAATTTGATTATTTGAAAAAGGGATCAAAGTCGGTCGAAATGCAATTTATTGAAAATCAGCCAGGGCCCCTTTTTAACATTAGAAGCAAATTGAGAGATACTTTAAATTTTTAGATTTATTTTATAAAAATAACCAATGACATTATTAAAAATGTCTGTAGTTAACTAACTCGTTTTTTTAATTAAAAAATTCAAATTTAAAAACGCAAATAATTAATTAGAAGTGTTGTGACTTGGTTTTTAAACTATATTTTGTTACTATTAGACATCCTGAAAAATGATATATCAACTGAATTATACGAAAACTTCAAATATAGCAGTTATCTATAAAATTAAGTTATAAAATTATCTGGTGCGCGAAAATTCATTATAACGAAAGTAGGTCAAAAAACCATTTTTCTTAACATAAGCTAATTTTTTAATTTGTGACATATTAAGATTTTGTTTATAAATTATTTGTATAATTAAAATTTTAAAACAATTGCGAATACTCATAAATTTTCAAAGTTAATTTCTTTCAGTTTGACATTTGAAAATGACAAACCAAATAAACTGTTTCGAAATAAAAGGAAATAACAATCCTGTACAGTTTGACTGCCGGAGTCAAGTATTTTTCGACATTGCAAAGTGGAATGTATTTCCCCTTGAATTGTCAACAGTTTTTCTATGAGTTTCGATTGAGTTACATCTGTAAACACTCTGAAAACCACAATTGAAAAAGTCAACAAACACATAAGATTGATGAAGTCAATAAAGCCGTTTGTCATTTGTTTTCTCGAGCTGTTATGAGCAATAAACATATTAGCTGTGAGATTTTACATTCCAATGGCTGCAAAATTTACAAAGACGTTACTTTAAATTGTTTGATAGTGATGAAGATTTTGAGATAATTTATAGTAAATTTCGTGAAGAGAGAATAATTCTGTCACTCCGCTTTGAAATCATTTAATTTACTATAATTTAAGACTATTATTACTATTAAGACATTTATTGCAGTCGTAAAATTATAATTGTAATAGATGTTTGTACTAAAGTTTAAAAAGTGGCTCGTATAATAAAAATTTTAATTTGTTGAGTGTCTTGCAAAAATCTATGCTGATTATTTATTTATATTCTGTAAAACGCTTTGAATTACGTATTTAAGTGTCATAAAAGAATCTTCGTTGTTTGAAATCAAATATTAAATACACTAGAGATTAAAAAATCTCCCACATTTTGATTATTTGATAAACGGGTCAAAGAAAGTCGCATAGCAAATTATTAAAAATTATCTAGGACTCCATTTTTTAACATTAGAAGCAAATAGAGAGATTCTCTAAAAGTTTTCATTAAAAAATAACCAATGATATTATTAAACAGGTCTGTAGATAACTAACTCGATATATCATTATAAAAATTTCGAAATTTCATATAGAAAAATTGTGACTGAAATTTGGTTTAGCAATTCTATTTAGCTCCCACTCGACATCATAAAATGTGAGACATCAATAAATAAATCAACTTTTACAAAATAATTTAAAAATCAAAAATAAAATTAAATTTTTAAAAATATATTGTTATATAGAATTATATGATTCTTTGAGGTGTCCTGTCTTTCATATTTCAATGCCGAGGTGTGAAAAGTATTACTTTATATTTACAACATTGAATCGACATTAAAATGTGATTGGTTTTTCTGATATAATTTTTTCTGATAGAAATTAACTAATACGCGAAAAATCATTACATTAAAGTTAGATCAAAGGACTCTTTTTCTAATTTTAAGCCAGTATTTGTTTTATTCAATATTGGAATTGCTTTGAAATTTATTTCACAGAAATGGTTATGAAAAATGATGAAAAAATATACGGGGAAATTTTGAAGTTTCTTGGATTGAAAATATGAGTTTATAATTTCACTTTTTTCAGAAATTTTCTATGCAATTCTGCTTATCTCTGGTGGCAATATGGGATATTTTATTTAAAGTTGATAAACTTCGGATTTGATTATCATTTCTTAATAATTAACAGAACATTTTGGTTTTTCATTTATTTCCATGCATTTCCTTAAGGTTTTTATCTGATATCTCACATCTTTGATTGAACTCTAACATAATTTATATTACAACATCCGTTACAGGAAACGATTGCCATTAACCAAACGTATTAAAAACAATTACAATAAAAATTGATAAGAAAGTTAAATAATTTAAAGTAATACTAAGTCTGAGTCATCTGAGATCAACCTGTAATTACCAATGGTATATCATCAATTAAAATTAGTTGTATAATTGTCTTCCAGTATTATTTCGGAATAATAAATTACCTTTATCTACTTTTTTATAGAGCCAGTTAAACCGAATTTAAACCCTTTTTTAAAAAAATTTTAAAACATTATCTTTTTTTATAAGACTAAATAGTTACCCCATCCAAAGTTATATGATATGAAACAATTTTAGTTGCTCTATTGAATGAACACATTGATCATTGCTTCGGCTCGGATTCCGAACATCCAGTGTCAATAGAGCGACCACATGATAGCGATGGTATTGTAAGAGCTACTGTCATAACAACGACATTGATTTAAGTGAACTGACCAAAGTAGTAAATATAGGTTGTAGTAATGTACAAATTGCCAGGTGTTTCTGAATATTGTATAAAACAAAACGGGAAAAATTTAGGTTTTAAAGTATCTACAAATATTGGAGGGAGACCATGTATACTAACAAGAAAAGAAAAAACACGTCTATTACAGTAATACGAAATTATAAAACAGTACTCTCGATACTATTTTTGTGAGTGAACAATTTGAAAAAATTGTGTCGTCATGGTTATATAGAAAAAAGGTTAAACACTCATTTGAGCTTATCTTACAGAGTGAACACAAATATATAAAAACGAACAAGTAAAAATTAACTTCTAACGAAAATAATGGGACATCTTGAGTGTATTTTATTCTAAAATTATCTCAAAAAGTACTGCAACTAAACATATAGATACCAATTCGAAAATACAAGCAATTGAAACATAAGACTGGACCTTGCGATCACATATATAATACGGTCGCAATTATGACAATTGCTATTGGGACATGCCCGGTTTTATTAACATGGCTATTGTGGAGTCGCTCTATTGACAGTCGCTGTTCTTACAGTCGCTATCTGGACAGGATCCCCATTATTTTGTATTAATATGAGTTACATCACTGTTTTGATAAATACAACGATATGTAAAAGAATTTCCTTGAACTGAATCAATGAGGAATATCAAGTTTTAATGGATAAGACTTTCCAAATATGTAGTCATCGACTTCTCTGAAATTTGTTAAGATGGTCAATATCTGTGACGTCAGGGATGTAAATGAAGAAATGATCTTGTACATTGAATTCAAACATATTTTGATGCCTTATGAAAGTAAGTACATCAGATTAATTTTGCTAATCTTGTCATTAAAATTCTGGATAAAAATCACGTTTATTACCAGACCTGGATGTGGTGAATATTAGATTAAAAACATAAAATTATATGGATTGTTCTCTGTTTTCGTGATATCAATAAAACAAACGAAAGATTGATTATCAAGAATAGCTTGTAAAGATTTATTTCTGTCGATTCTAATTTAATTTTTCATTAAATTCATTTGACGAGTAATATATGGAAAAATATCTGACAAAATATATAAATCGAAAAATATATATCTCCACTCCCAACAGAAAAACGGCAAATCTTTATTTGACAAATTTCCAATTTCTCACATTAATTTTCCACTTTTCCAATCTCCATGGAATTGATCTAAGAAATGGAATTAGATGTTTAATCAAAATAGCTCACCCAATATATGAAAAACACTTGATTGGTTTTCTTTTATTGCTGTATCTCTAGATGGAATAAAACTGAAAATAGTTTCGATCTTTTATAGTTTTTATTATCATTTTTCATTCAATTAGCTAGTAAAAGTAAAAAAAGCCAAATATTTACAATAAAAATTTCTTTTTCCCTTTCACCAATGAATTCGATTTATTAAAAATAAAATATCTTTTAATAGATATATAATAATAATAAAATAATCTATTAAATTGATATGGACGAGTGTAATTTTTTAATTATAATTAAAAAATTAGATATTAATAATAATGCAATTTATAAATATAATAATAATAATTATATTTTAATAATTATAGGATTTATAATCATTATAATTATAATAAAAATAATAATTATCATAGTTGTTAGCCGCTCATAGTATTTAGAAACCACAAACTAAAATCAAAACAAAAAAGTCAAGACACAATCAATTCTATTTTAAATCCAAATATTTAAACAAATATTTTCAATTTTACCCTAATTTAATTTTTTATAAAATTAAATTAAATCTGATTAAAATTTGAATACAATTTGAATAAAATGTAAATTAAAATTGTTTCGAATCAAATTGAAATTCATTTAATATCAAATATCTCACAATAGTATTGATAATAGAAATATTGATGGTAATCATATATTATTAGAAAATCTTCATAAAAGATAGAAAGAGTAAATTAAAAATTATTACGTTTCTGTGACGAATTTAAAACAAAAAATTCAGTTAAATTAAATCTCTAAAAATTAAAACAAAACTCATGTCTAAATATAATACATACAAAATTAATTCCATTCTCCTTCGTAAAACATCTCAATTTTAACTGAAAAGTAATTTGATTATGCATTTCTGTAATACCGTTTGATAATTATTATACCTCTCTATTTAATATAAGAGATCGAATACGAATTAAATATCCTCGGTAACATTTCAAAAGAATGTGCTGAATTTGAGATCCCCCAAAGAATCTTCATTGACATTGATCCGATAGTTTAACAGTGGGTTTCAATTTAAACTACTAATTGTGATGTGCGTAATCTCTGCTGGGTCATTTGAGGATTGATAAAAATGTAGGTTTTTAAGGCAACCAAATAAAATGAAAAGCTCATTTGATTAACAACAATATTGGTTTATCAATTTATCAAGATGAAGGATTGATTTTATTTGTTTTTGTTTAGAGACAATCCGAATACTTGTCATTTCCTACTAGAAAAATTACAATAATATTTTGGAATAATGATTGAGTCATTTCTGATAGAATTTGGGCTTGTACCATTTGTGTTGATATGTGAACGATAATATCAAGCGTATCTAGTCCAATATCAAAGTTAGTTTCCTTCAGTGGGAATTTTATCTTGGGAGAGACCATGAAAAGCATGATTACAGCATCGTTAAAATCTCTCATGTGTGGATGATGTAATAGCATACGATGAAGTCATTTCACAAATCAATGAAGTATTTACCACATTAAGTTTTTTGTGGAAGAAGGCAAGGACATATGAAAGTAAAAATATAAGTTTATGAATAATCATCGTAAATATGTTGAAAAAGTATAATAAGAATCAGATAGTGAGGTGGGCAAAGTATTCCCATAGATTATTAGTTGGCGATACAGTGATAATGATACATCGCCAATCGGCCAAACCTTATCAACAGAAATGGTGATTAAAAAATGAGTTACTATTAAGCTCTGACATATACTTCTTTGTTTAAATAAGTGAAATCTTATTAAATTATGAAGTTATTGAATTATTAACTTTTAAAAACACAACTTTAACAAATAAATAAATATAAAATTCAACAAAACATATATCGTTTTAATGTTAGCTCCTAGCTTTTTAAATTTGTCTACATTTTAAAGTTGGGTTGTTAAAATTAATTAAATAGATGACTTAAAAAATAAATAAAAATAACAAAAGGAAATCGATTTCGAAGAATAAGCTGTTATTGAAATTCTCGCATAATTTATAAGAAAAAATAATGAATCTTAATTTAAATCAAAGAATCTCATAGAAAAGTCGGGGAAATGTTTGAATTGTAGCTTTAAATATTAAATTGTATCAAGAAATTATTCAACAATTCGCGAACACTGCAGTAGGTTAAATTTAAATTAATGATTGTAGAAGTCTTTTTTAATTTATAAAATAATATTAAGTTAAGAATAGGCATCATTTGAAATAAATTTATTATCATGAATTATCACGTCGGAAAATAATTATATGTATAAAGTTTTCTTATATTTCACGTAAAAACTTATTTTTTAGCAATTTTTAATCTTAGATCACAATTATAAGAATTAGTTGTTCTTCTTTGTTACGATTTTAAATCAAAAATATTTAGTTTTATTTTAGACGTTTCTTAACAATTCTTGATATTTGAATTACTCAAGGTGTTCAGTTGATAACAATTGTGTTGATTAAGGATAGAAGAAACCTGGTAAATAAAGTTCCCATTGCAATTACTTCACTTCTATATGATTTTTTGCATTGTTTTCAATTATAAATCGACTTACTAAATTCCTGTCATGTTTAATAATATAGTTTATTGAAAGTTTTTA
>JBBMOY011516967.1:0-14161 GCA_037951405.1 Platydemus manokwari | reverse complement strand
GTTAAATTATATTCCACGATAGTCAATTTATAGTATTTATCTAAATCACAACTTCAAAATAAGCTATTAAATAATTTAAGAAAAAATGAAGAATAAAATAAAAGAATAAAATGCAAAATAACAAAAAAAAATTGTATTTCATTTATTCAATAATTTTATGTTATCTCCTAAATTTGTTTCTCAAATTTGAGAATTTCTATTTTTGATGATTATTATTCGAAAATTTTAAAAACGCATGATTATCAAAATTCTAAAGATTTTTCAAATAATCAATTAATTATAAACATTTATACTTGTCGAATTTTAAAATTATTCTGATAAAGATTGACATTATTTGAACATATGTGAGGATGTTATTTTAAATAATTGAATGTATGTTTAAATTTCTTCACATATTCGCCGATTAAAAATCTTTTGAGTTATTTAATTTTTCTTTTGTTATTTTAATTAAATTAATTTTTTATTTCTATTTAATTAGAAAATTTCAACTATTAATAATTCGATAATAAATTTTGTTTTTGAAATTTGTACAAAACACATCACATTTTGTCTTTCTCAAATTTCCTTTATATGAGGCACAATTTTAACTGTAAATTGTTTCGGAATGGTAATATAACTCCAAGGCATCGAGTAATCGAATTCGGGCAGCGGTTCCATGGCATAGACGAAGAATGAAATAAAGATAGATGGATTTCAACTTAAAATCCAGCGTAAAGGTACCAAAGTTAAAACGAAAGCGAATGCAAAATTTAAATATTTCTTAGTAATCTTTTGTTTTTTTAAAAAAGAAGAATAATAACAGTGAGTAATTTTATAATTTTACTTATATTTAAAAACATTCCCAGTTAAGCATAGGTGAATAAATAAAAATTACAAAAGAAATGAAATATATTATATCATTACACATTATTTTATTATTATTGGAATGGTCATTCTTATTATTCGATCACTCTTATAATCGACATTTTAATATTGTTAACTTTTCTTTTAAAAAATAATAATGAACAATACATAGATTTAAAAAAATTAAGTAATTCCTTTTCAAAAAAAGAACTCATAAATGTTAAAATATTATACAACGAAAGATGTCTTTTGTTTCGAAAATTTCAGTTGGTAGTGTCGGTTGTGATGCCAAGAAATAAATCCATTCCATCCTTCGATGATAAATCAAGAATTCTAGCTCTGGTTTTTATTTGAGTTATATTGAATAATTAATTTGGAGAGGTCACCTCAGATTTCGATGGTTCATATTAAAGCCTGAGATGTTGTGCGGTGTCAGCGTATCGACAAAACAATGAGATTTTAATGTCAATAGATATGCTCAGTGCATTGTGTTAAATTCGTCAAGTGGGCATGGTCATAGTGTGGTAATGGGTTTTATGTTATGTATCCAGACTGAAAAGTGGAGTGTTCATCGGTGCTCTTGATTGATTTAGCCAATTTTGGTAATTTGGTCGGTTTTGACTTGATTTGGCACATTTAATGAACCTCAGTTCGAGCTGGTTTAGGTGGTTGATCGGTGAGTCTCTGTAAATTATATAAATCCGATTTCTCTAGTTTTTCGGTTTCTCTGAAAAGAATGAAAATGAAATTCCAAAAAATGAAATAACCTTCTAATTCCAGGCTAAAAATGAAATTATTATATTGTGGAAATATTGTAAGGTTTAATTGTGAGCCGGATATAAAACACCAGGAACTCTCAAAAAAATATAAATAACAATTCAAAATTAATATAAAATCATCTGGCTGTTATTCTAGACTGAAGAGGAAACATTAATTAAGGAAATATAATATAAACAAATCTTACAGCCATCGAATAGACTTTCCTATGCGCTGATTGGCGGTATTGATTCTAAAATTAAAATGAATAATTACTAACCAATTGACCTTTACTGTTGTTAAATGAAAGATAATACCTTGTGTATTTGCGTATACAGCGCGAACCTTTTATGCTGTGATCTTTTTGATCTTTGCTTTATCATGCATTTGTGGAAGGCCTTTCTGACATCTTTATCTGATTGATATGTTATGAGTTTGGGAGTTCTAATTGATGTGTTAGAAGGAAATATTGTAGTCACTGATTTTGATTGGTTCCAAAGTATAGAATGATTTAAAGACATCCATTAATATTGTAAAGAATAATTTATTATGCCTATAGATTTAAATAAAGTAATATGATATATTTAAATAAAGTAATATGATAAATATAAATAAATAAGATAGGTGGAGATATTTTTTAATTTTATATCCAATGTTTCGACGATCAATATGAAGTTCTTATCCTTCAAAATCAATGAAAAAATTACAATTCGCAGTTCTTTAAGCGTATATTCAATTTCAATTTTATACTATTTACGAGATTTATTATCTTTTTAAATTTCAATTTATCAGATTTAGCTAATCTTGTTTAATAGCGCTTCAATTTTTGAATTTTTTTCTGAACCTTAATTGTTATTTATAACTATTCTTTTATTATTACTTGAGTACTATACTTTGAGCTCTATACTTTAAATTATTTCAAGATTTTAATAATTTTATCTTCAATAATTTTAACCAATTGTTTATTTATTGTTTAAACAAGCTTCCTCGTGACTTGGAACACGTAATGTTACTTCGGGTGGTATGTTGTTGTTTTAATTCTTTTGATCGCATTATTATAATTTATCCTATTAACAATAATTACGTCTTTTCAATCTCGTGAGATCTGATAACTTTAGGTAGTAATTAAGTGCAATAATTAATATTGATTGTTGTTATATAGCGTATTTTATCAATTATAAATTAGCGGGGCTTGAAAGATAAAAAAAAGATGATGGGAAACGGTGAGTGATAATCTGGTAATCGATTAATAAATCAATAATTCAACGATCGATTATTTATTATGGTTGAATGTTGAATGGTTAGAGATATTAGATTAATAAATCACCTGTTATTTGCTATAATAATATCTCTCTGCTTTATTTTGTTTATGCTTAATTATACTTGTTTAATCGATTAGCTTTAGATTTATATACAAATTTTAGAGGACTTCAATAACGACTATTGATGACCACGTTATCAAAATAATTTTTCTTAACTGAATTATTCTTAAAGTTTCTAAAGCTAGTCCTCTGCTTGACCGTTTAAAGTTAAATTCCTATATTTTAACAATTGTTAATGAAATAATTAATGAAATGACTGAGTGCAATTCTTGATAAAATCTAAATTTAATGTATCAATTAATAGCTGTGGCTTAAATCGTTCAGGCTGATCTATTCGATTCAAAAGTCACTTCTAGAAAACTGTGTTTTAGTATTGCGTTGTGACGGAATTCCGATCGGCTATTTATACTAACCTAATCAGCGAACGAATTCTAATTTTATCCATTCTTTTCTCATGGTATTTTTGCATATAAATTACAAATTAATTTTTCTTTTCTTTTTATTAATTATTTTTCTTTATTATATCTGTCGAAATTTTCTCTTCTTTCTCTTTACAACGATTAATATAACCAATAATAATATTCAAATAAATATTAACTCAATTAATAATTCCATATTAATATCAATTAATAATATTGTCAATTCAAAAGTTTTAGAATCGATAATAATGTCAAGATAATAACAGCAATTTCACATTAAAAATCAATATCAATGTATATTGAATCACTGAACAAATGTCTCAACTGTTGATTGAATAGGAATTGATTATTCTTGGATTGATTTTTGCGAATTATCTTGGCTCTCTTTCTGTGTTTTTAGTCAAGGTTTGTATGTTGTGTTTGTAAAATGTCTGGGAATGTTATGTGGGAAGAATCTAACATTATATTATTATATTATATTGGTTGTAATGTGTACAAATATTTTTGTAATATGTTAGGTGGGAGATTCCAACAAGATGTTTCCTACAATATCTAAATCCTAATGAGTTATAGATGTTGTTATATTTGATATTGTGCAACTCAACAGCGTAAGTCCTATTTCGTTTGTGTATAAGATTTTGAAACATTTAGATAATGAATTCACGGCACAAATTCAAATTAATTATCGATTAAATTAAAAAAGTCGTACTAATTAACTCAATCAATATAGTTTTATAACAAATGGGTATTGTTATCTTGCGTGAGAAAAAGAATACTTTAAATTTCTTAATGAATTTAAAGAAAGTTTAAAATAAATTAATATGGGATTCAAAAATTTAAGATTCTTTTAGCATTTAACTTGTTGATTAATTGTTTAAAATATCATATTTACAGAGAGATTATTTCTAACTGTAATTTATCGTTTTTTGCAATGTATTATATTTCTCCGATTAACTACTCGTCCACAGGCTTATTCGTTTTAATTAGAGTGAGAATGATTTATGATGAATACATATACCGCAGAAATTTTGTATTTTGTACCTATGATTTTTCCATAATATAGAAAATTTTATTATTTTTCATACCTTGGAATATTATGATTTATGATTTTAAAAGTTCTTTAATTTTATAAATCTTTATATTTTCCATGACATTACAAATTTTATTTAATTTATTGACATTTCGATTTATTAATTAATTTTAAACTTGTCCTTTATTTTATTTTAATTAAATTGTCTTAAAACACAAAATCTTTATTATGTTTAATTTATAATATTAATCTGATTTTTAACGATAATAATATATATTTTTATATAATAATTTATGCACGTTCAAGTATTCATAAAATTACCAAAGATATTAAAATAATGACATAGTGAAAGTCAGACAATCACAATATAGTCAGAGATGTTGATAGAATATTCAAATATAATAAAGTCAGAACTGTTTAATAAGATATTATTATTGGTATTTAAAACTGAAATTCGAAAATCGGAGTATTTGGAATTCGAAGTTTTTCGCTGACCTCAAGCGTCGAAATCTTCCCAGGTTTTTTCTTCTCTAACAAGCCATTTTCTGACTGGGCCACTGTCCTGGTATTTGTATGGGCCACTATTGGTCTTAAATTCCCTATGTATCATATCCCATTTCTGATTTAGCAGTTGTGTTTTCCATGTACCTTATAAGCTAATGATGATGGGTATTTTTCATCTTCTTTCTCCTCACTATCTGAGTAAAGCACCAGCCTTATTGGTTCTTTATTTTGAATATTTGTTACATCTATTCCTTTGATTAGGGATGGGAGTTAATTCCGAACAATTTTAAATTCATGTGTTTGATTTGCCTTTTTTGTTTATGTGTCTCTTTTAGCTGTTTGTTTAAAATATTGGGTACAACTCTAGAATAAATAATAATAATAATTAATACATAAAATTTGTTCAGAATATCACTATGACTCACCCTGAATTGAAAGTATTGTTGAGATTTCATTGTGAGTTAAAAGATATCTAAAATAAGATATTTAAAATAATTCAAGGTTAGATGATATAATTTCAAAGCACAATAAAAAATTTGAGCTTTTATTAGTTGATATAATTTATAGTACACCTTACTCCAAAATGTCTATGTAAATAAAATTATAAGCGATAATGTTGTGCTAATAAATAACAATAGGATAAATAATAAAATATAATTTTTATAACAATTAATACAATCTGTTAATAAAATAAGAATGAATAAAATACAATAATTTAATCTCCGATTTTGAATAAATAACCAGTTAATATGAGTTAACTGCTTATTGTTTAACTCTATTATGATAGAGTGTTAATTTAATAATAATAGTCTGCATCAATAGCATTATATCTTACCAACATGTCTAATTAGGTTTCATAAATTAATCACTATCTAAAATATTTATATAAATTTTTATCAAGACATAATATTTAAATAATTAATTCACAAAAACAGTTTTGGCAAATTTTTTCGTACAAGAAATACATTTATATACATAATACAATATTGAATATTGACAATCACGATTAATGTCTGATTATTGCAGTTTTAAAAATTGTCAATAGCCCCAAAACCCAACATCACTGGGAGCATAAGAAAACGTGATCTCAAGTTTTGATTGAACTTTTATCTCTGCTATGACAGTTAACTTCTTTGTGGGATCAATATTTGTTTGAAGCTGTTTTGAACTTCAGTGTATTGGGATTTAGATTGAATTGAGAGGTGTTTATTCCCGAATTCTGTTTAGGTCGGTATTTCTTAACATGGATTGACTGGTATTCATTCTCAAAATAGCACGTTGATGTTGGCTGTTCATTTCGGGATTATTTATTGCATTGATTTTACTGAAAAACATTCTAGATCAAAACTTACTGGGTTGTCCGATAATTTGGAATAGCATCTCTAAATAGACAAAGGGCGATAAGGGACTGGTGCATTATAAATATACACCTAAATACAGCAATTTCTAAATTCAATTTTGGGGCTTCAATATATACATGAACCTATTCTGTGATTGTTATACACTTGACTCCCATGTATGCAATGTACACCGTACAGCATCATTTATGCACAAAAACATTGGTTAGAACTGAGGTTGCACTGGTGATTACAAATGTTATCTTATTTTTGTGGTGACTTGATTATTGGATAATTTATTAATTGAACTCGATTTTATTGCTATTATTTGTTTCCTACAGAGAATTAATCGGATTGTCTTTGTTTTTATACTGGTTTACTTGCAGCACTGTGCATTTAAACATTCAATGTTATTTTCGTATTGTGGTTTCCCACCAATTTCACTAAATTGGTGTTCTTTTATCTATTAATTGATCGAATAACTTTCGTCGATTCATCATATCCCGGGCAGGCCAAAGTGCAATTTTTCATTAACTTCACTACATCTGTTCAATTTTGTGACAATTTCCTACTTTAATTGATTTAGTTTGGATTCATGGAAGTCAACTTCTTATAGACCTATCGGGTGTGTCGCTTGATGTCACGGATTTTCGTTTTCTATTTGCTGAATCTTATGTGCTTATCACGTTTGTGTGTATCGACCGTTTTAGTGTTATTTCCTTGGGTCTTGTAACCGTTTTGATTGATTTGTGATCTAGCCAATACATGTCCCCATTCCTGTATGATTTGTCCCAAAATTTGAAGTTTCGTTGATAGATTCGGTTATTTGTGGTTTCACTTAAGGGGATTTAAAGTTGAAATTGTTGGGTTTCCAGTACTAAATAAAATTATGGGGTTGTATTAATAGGAGGTCCGGGTTTCTGGTATTCCTTAGATCGCAGCATCAAGTCCAATAATAATAATAATAAGTTATAATCATAGTTGTATTTTAATAATTTGTTTTTAGCTATGCCCCTTTAACTGGGGGTGTTTTGTTAATGTAAATCAGGTTTTATTATAATAGTTTTTATATTACTGTCCTTTCGTTCTCTTTTCTTTTTAAGGAAAATGAAACATTACAAATGAATCATTACAAAATTAATTTAGACATTGATCGGCACATAGCTTTCACTTCCTGTAATTCCTAGTGCGGATCTTCAATCTTTACTGTGCTCTATTTCCTGATTTTGAGGTCTTCCAGCTCGGGCAGCAAATGACACTAGATAGCTTCAGGCATCGGTTTTCTTCTGATTTGGGACCAAACATACCTCGTATTTGTGCTGTCTGTCATCCGAATTATCGTTCTTTCTCTAAATATCAGGGATATTAGGATAATTGTCAAGTGTACTATTTTTGTGTTGTAGAATTAAAGTATGATTTCACCCGTGCTTATATAGTCGTCTTTTTCGTTTTTCTTTTAATTCACCGAAACAACACTGCTTTTCACCCTGTGATTTTTGACTAATCTGTGTTATTCCAATATTTCTGATCTTAATCATAAGTTTTTTTAAATATTCCGTATTACTCATTATTTTTTTTAAAGGAAAATATCCTTTTTAAGAAGGAACCGTCTTTGGTCGTTCCGCTCTCGATCTTCCTTGTTTCACGTTTTCCATCTCAAGTCTTCGGATCCTTCATTTTGTTGTACTATCCAGATAATTTCTTTCTTTTTTCTCGTCTGTGATCTCCGCGCTTCTGGTTATGATGTCCAATTCCCATATTCATTTTTGTTGAGAGATTGCCATATCAGCCAACGTAATGTGTTGTGGCTTAATTATTTTGGTAGCCCACATTTCCATCTTTCAATCTGTCGTTCTGAAAATATTGGGGATGGCCATATTTTCTAGGATGGATACCATTGGGAATTGAGCTGATCATCTGCATATTCTTTGCATTGCACTGTAGAATTTGTTTGAGATACTGAGAATTGTTTACATCAATTCTCAAAGCAATCTAATAAGGCAATTGCAACCAGATTTCACATCGATTCGGTTGTATTGCAAATATCGAAATATCTATTACAGCTTTTAATAAACTGTTCGATATCAAGGCCTCGTCTGTATTTTCCATGCACAAGTCTGCTCAAGATCGCAACCATGTGCGTGGTCGCCACGTTAGTAGCAGCTACTTCGCTTGAAATTGATGATTCAATAAAAGAAATCATTATTACGATTTTCTTAACTTCTATTTAATACAAAAAAATCAAACAATTTTTAAACAAATCTAAATTCTTTTTTAAATCTTTTTCTAGAATTCTTCATCAGGTATAGATAAAAATATTTAATAATTACTTTATTTTTTATTTTAAAATTTATTGAATTATTAAAATTTTATTAAAATTATTATTTTAAATTATTATTATTAGTTTCTTTAAATTTTCCTCAAATGTAGTTTTTGGAAAATGTTCTTTGTCTTCTATCATGCTCATAAATGGTAGATTTTTTAACTTAATCGGTTCGTTATCATTTTCACTGTAATATTCTCCTAAATATTTCAATCTTATCATAGGTTTTTCCTCGCAGCATCTTGATTTTCCCTTTTATTTTTATTTACTTTTTTGTTATGAATAATTTCTTTATAAATTTTGATTTCATGTCTCGCTGATTTTGTGAATTATATTATTTTATTTTATCAGGGTTTCTACTTCTTCCTATTATTCCATTGAAATGGTTATAATGATTTTTCTATTTATTTTTCTGTTTATTTTCTTATCCATGATGAATTTGTACATGCCGAAAACCTTGACTTTGCAGGTGCGTAACATCCCGCAAAATTCGTTTTGAGTTCGGATTCCATCGACTCGACTTTTCTTTTCTAGATATTCCTATTCGAGTTGTTGTAACCGGGTCAAATTCGGTTGAGGTGTGTTTTCGCATGCTACAATTACTTGAGTAGGTTTCTCTGCTTCGTTCTGTAGACAGATTTGGCTCGTGTCCGAACTGGTTACAACGATAATATTTAATTTATCCTTGTTGGTTAACCTCGTCCCGTTTGGATGGGTTATTCTTAGTCCTACATATTGATTGGACATGCCCGTTTCTACCGCAATTATCACACATTAGTCCAGTGCTGGTGCATTCACTTGTTTTGTGATTGTCTAATCCACATCTTTGACATATTATTTTCTCCCCATTTATGTTCGTCATCGCCTATTTGTGAGGTGCGTACATCTCTTATATGGGGAAGGAACCTTTCCCATTTGTTATCCTTCACATTTAATTGGGTATCTAGGGGCCATCGTGATCAGTCACCAAGTGCCCGTTCAGCTAGGAGAAGTAATTGATGCGCAAATTCGCCGACATGCTATATTTTGTTTACGCTTATTGAGCCGTTGTCGGAACAGGTACCCTGTGTCCGCTGGTAGGATTTGTTTTGCCAGTGCCTGCCTGAAGTCGGTCCAGGTGGCTTTTAGCGTGGCTGTGACGGCGTTATATTTTTCGCGAGCAATACCTGATAAGTATATTGATAATCTTTTGATCATATTACTTTGGCTGATTCTGTATACGTCGGATAACTGAAAGTAATCAGCCATGAATTTATGAAAGAGCCCTGGCTCTCCCTTGTATGGTTTGTTTGGGATGAAGACAATCGGACTATCCTTGAAGTGTTATCCTCCACCTGTTTTTTGAAGATTGTCTTGAGTTATATCCACATTATCTGATGGCATATCGGTGTCTCTCATTCTGAATGATCGCTTTTTCTCGGATTCAGGTTATATCTAGTATATAGATATGAATTATCTTGAGTGAGATTTTGTTCGAAATCTGTATCCTTATTGTCACTTGGTGATGAGCGAGCAGTAGACAGAATAATAATTATATTGTTGCCCTCAGGCAGTTAATTAACATGTAAAGCTTAGAAATCCTTGTAATATCTATTTAATGATAGCTTCAGCAGGCTCTATGTTATAACCTGAATTATTTGAATCACATCGGGCTCACCAAATTCAATGGAATCCTACTAGCCTGGTGCTAAGTAGCATTTGGTGATTGACTATGCGGGGTAATTCAGTATAAACTCGGTGAATTACCTGCGTATACTTTAAATGTTGATTATAATCAGAATAATGATGATTCCACCAATAATCTGACTTTAATCAGTAATTAGGTTGCGTGTATAATACGGACATAGTGTATAATAACAATAAAGCAATAAAGCTATAAGTCAAAATAATATAACGTTTATATAATAAAGTTATATATAATACGTTATATAATAAAGACTAACTAATGTGTGATGCAATATAATTGAAAGAAGGAAGTGTTATGCCCTGAAGAGTTTTGAAACAACTCAAGCTGAGGCACTAAATGCCGCCTTACTTCAGGCGAAAAACTAAAGAAGATTTAATTTTAAATATTGCAAACACTTGCGGCTTTGCAGAGTGACGGCACTGAAGTACAAATTCTTTCAATTTTATACTTTAGTGTTGATGAACAATAATTAAAATTACCGATTGCATCATATGTTGGTAAGATTTCGATGATATTCCTTCTGCGAGATTCAAGAAGAGTCCTTCTGAGCGATATCAATGACGACTTCTGACTTCCAAATCTAATCACAGTTGATACGCGCTAGAAATTTTCAAATTATGAGATGAATTGATAGCAATAATAGACGATTGAAAGCAATTTCCAATTTCTGAGTTAACTGACTATCATTGATAGTTTCTATTAGCTTGTGAATTTCTCCAATTGAGGCAAACTTTAATCTAATTTTTTAAAATTTTTTGTGAGCCTATCCCATTACTCGCCTTTGTTTATATATCAATTTTTCCCTTGCGTATGGGAGTTTTTACCACATTTTGAAAATTTCTTGCCGTTGTAATGGCAATTCTTATAATTTTTAATATTCACCATGGTGATTTAATACCTTCAAAGGCGTTGCCCTGGTAACGCAATTATTCACAATGGTTATGTGATTTATGAAATCTGAATTTAGGAGAATTAATTCTGCATTTAGGAAAATTAGTAATGTGTGGGCTGTATAATTTTAAGTGTATTTCAATATTTAATTGATGTATTTTAATGTATGTTCCCAACAAAGTTCTTAAACTTAAAAAATTATTATAATTTATTAACCTTAAAATTTATATTATATAATTTGACACCTTTAAAATTATTTATTGAATTTTTTTTATTCCTACTTATTCTATTTTATCAAAATTGTAAAAATTAAATTAGCTAACTTTTTATAAATAATAATATATATTTTTTGTATACAATTTACAAAAATTATTCAATTCACAAAAATTAATCAATTTTTCACAAGTTGCAAATGAGACATTAATCAATAAATCGAAAGAGTCAAGACGAATGCCAGGAATATCAAGTATTCACAAAAAATTAAAATCAAATATCAATATTAAATGTTCATAAATGTCTGAATATTAGGATTTATATATTCGGATCTGGATCTAATGGATGAATGTTGATTAGTAGTCAGATTAAAGTAATCTGAATCTTCGCTTTAGTTCTTCTTTTGAAATGTTTTCTATTGTTGATTACTTTTTACTGGTGTCATTGGCCTTTTGAATTCCATTGGGAGTGCTATCTGGGTTGTAATTGAGATATTTTGAGATGTTTGGGGTTGTGATGTTTTTACCTAGGCTGTTGTCTGCAATGGTTTCGTCTCGACTATCTTGCTCTTCTATGCGTCATATGAGCTGATGATGATAGAAGTCTTCTAGTCTTCGCTCTCCTCACCGTCGAAGTAGACCATTAGCCTGTCTATAGTTTCCAAACATGTACATATATATTATATTCTTAATTCATGTTTGACGTTGGTACCATCTTTGTTATATTAATAAAACTTTTTCTATCCATAGTTAATTTTGAAATTTGACTCACTCAGTTTATTTATCCATGATGTTCTTAAATTCATATTGGATTATTGATTATTTTAGAGACGTAATGTTCTTTTTAATTCTTCAATTTAAAATTTTCAGTTCTTAACTTTCAATTACAATTCCAATTATCAATTCTTAATTTAAAATTCTTAATTCCTTAATTAATCTTCAAGTTATTTCGATTTTAAGTTCTTAAGATTCTAACTAGCTTTCAATTTCGATTGTTTTATGATTCTAATTCTATTCATTTTTCCAGAAGGTTTTCAGAAATTAAGGTATTTTTCAAGGTTCTTGTATTATTACTTATTTTTTATTATTTCAGGTCAATTTCGATCTGACCAATGTCCAGGATTTTTATCAATAACTGACTGTTATTTTAATAAATTTTTCCTACAGATTTGTTATTATTGAATTATTTTTAACATTTTTAACTAGAGACTTAGAATTAATAATCATCAGAATTAACAACAATTTTATTTATAATTTGAATGTTTAATATTTTACAACTTTGTATTAACTTGATCCGTACTCAAATTATCTGAACTGTTGACTCATTAATTATTTAACCAAGTTCTAACTTCATTCCGGTCATTAAACTATATTAAATTATAAGCCAAGTTTTTCCTCATTCAGAGTATCAATTGATACGTTTTGGAGTCATTGGTTTATTGATTTTATTATTATCGATTATTTAGATGATCACTATTTATGTTTTGATCATTCTTTCGAGTATGTTTAACTCTCAGGCAGTAATTAGACCTCAATTAATTGTTTTTTCTTTACTTCGACGTTTATGACTTATATGGAGATAACCGGAACAGTGTAGATAATGATTTTGCCAACTTTAATCCTACGAATACCTCTTTTACTTTCTCAATGATGTTATTTATGTTTCCATCAGTCTCTATTGATTTTTTTAATGCACCATAACAACTTCAAAAGGTTATGAATGATAATGATGATTTTTATTAATAAATTTGTGAATCTTAAAGGCCAACTGCCAAATGAATAACAAAACTCGCTTGAACACTAAAATATTTATTGCAATTAAAGAATGATAATTCAATACTTTCATACAATTAAATGATTTTATTCTACTAATATCCACTTAAACGGTGTAATTATGTACTAACCATTGAGGGTAGCAGGTCGTTAACCAACAAACCCCTTCGTGATAATGGGGAAATATCTTTTGAAGATAGTTTTGAGCTTTTGCTCTATAAATAGAAAGAATATGCGATATTCTAATCCGTGATTTTAAAATGTAGTATCTTACTGTTGGTTCTTCCAGTAGAATACTGGGTATATCCTAATTCTAATTCCAGATAGAGAATTTTCTTCTAAATTGTATGTTGCAAAATGGTTTTTCTTATGTGATTATTGTGTATGTAATGATTGTGGTCACTGTCTTAAATTGACGGTGGTGAGTCATTTGCAGATATTTTCTACGAATTTTTATTTAATGCAATGCATGTGTTTATTATTGTTGTGGAATTTATTGTTGACGTTGATTTAACGTCCCGGTTTGCTAGTGGTGCCATATTCGAGGCAGACATTTTCTGGGCGAGTTGAATGATATTGCGGTAGGAGAATTCAAAAACCCCACTACGTTTGTATAAACCGTTACGGTGCAATTCGTTCACATTAATTGTTAATACAGTTATTAAAATCATCATTTATAAACCCATTACTAAATATTTGTATTTATATTCCATTATTAGTTAATGAAAATGAATATTTTGAATCTGTATATTTCACTTAATATATACAATATAATGAAATTGAAATCATCTCTGATTATTTTATTTTTGATAAATAAATGCTGTATAATCAGTAATCATGTTTGCTTCATTTTCATAGCATAAGCAACCATAGCTTATCATTAATTATTTAAGTTCTATTTAAATTAATGGATCCTTAATTGATATTCCATAATAATCATTATAATCTCTTTATTTTGTTCAGGAAACTATACTGAATAATTCTCACAATTATAGGGTTTTTTGAGTTTTAAAATAAATTTTGCACAATTTAAGATAATTATTTACATGAATAAGAGAATTGTT
>JBBMOY011515856.1:0-14162 GCA_037951405.1 Platydemus manokwari | reverse complement strand
ATATATTCTTGCTAAGTTCTAATCATTATAAAGAGGCGACGTCCAATACCATGATAAATTCTGGGATAAATTCATATTCTTTGGGCAAGTCTGAGCCAGATTGATTGGAGTGCATGTTTTGCTTACTTTTATAAAAGTTCTATTAGCACAAGTATTGTCTACTCAAGAAATGAAATGAGAAACAAAAGGAAAGTGAGATTCAGTACATCTTCTATTACGGATGAGAACTCACCGAATTATGAAAACAATAGCCTTAACTCGAGAGTCGATAAAAATATAATGACGAGTTCAGATATTTTCGTACCCAATTGGGGATGACTCAAAAACCCTTTTAATCTTAGAACGTTTGGAGAAAAAAATGAATCACCACTATCATTTGTTACTCCAAGCGAAATGAAAATATAGAAAATTAGAAGATCCTTTTTCGGTTAACCAATTTCGAAAATACAGCAGTAACGCTTTATACGAAAACAGCAGACCTAGTTTACCTATTTTGACCCAAAAATCCCTATGGGATGTCTCCGAAATGATAGATTAATTAACAATTGAGTGTCAGAATCTCGAACCACAGAAATCCAACAGTTGAGCCTAATGCGATGAATAAAACACCAACAATGATCGTCCAAGTAGCCTTAAAAGATTAAATTTTTATTTTGATTAATTATGAGGTAATAAATTGAATTACTGGTGGTATTTATACACTGCAATTAAATAATGAAATTGATATCCATAAAATCATCCTTCATAACATATTTTCACAGGTTCGAGAACATTAACTGATTAGATATGCTTATTGTATCTCGTCAAACAAGCGCAACCGTTTTATTTGAGGTTTAGTAATGTTCAAATACAGATGATTCTTACTCGCTTCAGCAAGCAATCAGTTAAAGTGCCTGTAAACACGTTGTATCTAAAGTGTGTTAGTACAATTGGTCGCCAATTGTTTTTTTCGATCAATGTCTTCATCTCCTGTTGCGAATCAAAGCGTTTTGTTGCTTAGCCCTTTATTATATCGGGATTAGTTTCGAATGGGTAGATGTACAGGACGATTATTTATTTATTATTATACATGTTTTATTGATTTTTAGAATATTTTATTAATTATGGCTTGATTAATGTATTTTTTAAACCTTATTATTTTATTTATTAACATAATTCTTCCATTATTCACATTTTACGGTGAGACCATCTATGGTCAATTACAAAATCATCGTTTGTCATCATTTATGCCGTAAACCCAAAACCATATTGGAATGAAAACATTGAATTGCTGAATATATATAGTCATCTATTCAATCAATCTAAAAGTTTATCTTTCGCTAATAAATATTTATCAGTCGCGGATCTCGTTCAAATACAATGAAATTCGGATACAATATCAGCAATTATATTTTATCTTTCATCGATTTAATTTATTGTTCATTAAAATGAATCCTATCTCTAATTCTGATTTTGAAAAGATCAATACTAGGCCGCCGGTACTTATGCCAAATATATAAAATAGATTGGTAATTAGATGAAAAACGCCCACGCATAAGAAATATATATATTTTTTAATATTCACGAAAACCCATTTTTATGTTAATTTTTACTTATATTTTTGACAATTTTATACTACTGTCAAAATAGATTATTATCATTGAAATTAGTTTAAAGAGAATTATATTTAGATAGATTTTTCAGAGCAGTTTAAATCAAAATAAATGGTTCTTTGTATATTTATATCCATAATTTCCAATTTCTGAAAGTTTTTAATCAAAACATAAATTTATGTAACATTAAAAAGTTCAAAGGCTTGTGCATTTTTAACAACAATAAACTTATAAAATTTATTATTATTAATAATAATAATTATTATTAGAACTATGATGATTAGTTTAGATAGCTGGTTGCACTTTTTCTTGTTAAAATTTTCTGATAATGACATAATTATTGTTCGAAATTATATTGATTATTAATAATATATCCAGTTAGTTATAATCACCACATTTTTGAAACTTTAGTTAGCGGGTTTTACGAACATGGCACAAGTTTGTAAAGTTTATATGAGTGGCAAACATTAAAAAAATTAATTTAAATATTTTGGCTTAAGTTAAGAAAAAGGGTCCTTTGACCTACTTTCGTTATAATGAATTTTTACGCATGAGATGATTTTATAAGTTAATTTTATATATAATTGCTGTGTTTGATTTATTCGTATAATTCAGTTAATACCTCATTTTTTAAGATGTCTGAGAGTGACAAAACATAGTTTCAAAACCAAATTCCCATTCTAATCACCACACTTCTATCTGATTATTTGAGTTTTTAATTTTAAATTTTTATAATTATAAATCGAGTTAGTTAATTACAGATATGTTTAATAATATCATGGGGTATTTTTATAAAATAATTGTAAAAATTGGGAATATCTCTCAATTTGCCTCTAATGTTAAAAATAGGGGTCCTCGTTAATTTTCAATAAATTGCAATACGACCTTTTTACATTTTTTCAAATAATCAAATTTTAATAGATTTTTAAGCTCAAGTCCATTTAATATTTGATTTCAAACAACTAAAATTCTTCTCAAGTACTTAAATAAAAAATTCAAAATGTTTTTAAAGAATATAAGTAAATAAACTATATATAATTTTGTAATACGCTCAACAAATTTAAAATTTCATTTTAAGACCCTTTTTTAATTTTAGCCAATATTTTTACTTAAAGCTTGAGTTGTGTTAATTATTTAAATTTTTAAAAAACTTTTGTTTAAATGAAATGCAACGTTTTGGTTTATTTGTAAATTAAACAATAAATTCATCATTATTGATAATTAAATGATAATTTAGATAAAAAATATTCACTTAATAAAACGTGACAATGAAAATCTAAATGATTCACATAAAACGTCATAAAAGGTGTAGAGGGTTGTCCCTTAAATACCACCTTAATAAAGAGATAAAAAGATAAAAATGCGGAGAAGATTATATTGCCTCTCAAATACATCTTATAAACAACAATAATAGAAATACCTACACTGGTAAAGTTTGTATAAGCCGTAATTGTGTTATCATGTGTTAAATATGTTGACGAGGTAGTTTATTAGAGGCCTAGCCTCTATTGCTATGTTGGGTTTTGGGGCCTATGGCAATTTTTTTAACATTAATTGCATGCATGTACAATTTTCATTTTTTGCATGAAAAACATTTTTTATGAAAATTCAGGGGAATTTTATAACTGACGGGAATATTATAAAGCAATATATAATTATATATAATATAATATAATACATGATTTAAACCTTAATTTATAATCCCTATAATTAATAAGAAAACCCGGCATTAATATAATAAAATTAAATACATTAAAATTACCTTATAATAAATTCACCGATTAAAACAAAACACATATTGAATTCATCTACGAAATAATCCAGCGCAATAAATTATCGCGCACTGCGAATAAAATATCCAGCTAAAATAAAATAATAGCCATGCATTAAATAAACTAAATTACCGTGTATTAATATTTGCAGAGAAAATCTCTCTGCCTTAGTGGAATTAATTTCAGAGAATTTCTCTCTGTCACGATAAATCATAGTGCATTAAAAATATATGCATAGCATTAAATTAAATTCACAGAGAATATCTGTGAATTACTCACCGCTGCCTATATAAGCCAGTGGCTGTTATCATTGAAGTGGACAATCTAAGGGCATAATATAAAGACACGATATACGATACGAGAACATCAGAACACGATAGGCAAATTTTTACAAGAATCCGAACTTAACATCGACGATTCATTGTCGGGACGAGGATTTGGATATGCCCAGTATTTTCTACTGGAAGAACAAACAGTAAGATAACACATTTAAAATCACATATTCAATTATTTATAACGCATATTCTTTCTATTTATCTAGCCGAGCTCGGAAAAAACTCTGAAGAAAAGGACACTGACCCAATAGCACGAAGAGTAACTGTTTTGTCCAACATCTGCTTTCCTGAATTGTATAAAAATCCCGTCGTTTATGTGTATAAAAGTAGCCGCATAAAATCATTGTATATTGTAATCATTGTTAATAATTGTATACAGTACAGTACAAGTAGTAATTTATAGCCCCATCATTGTATAGAAGTAGTAATTGGTGTATAATTGTAATCAATAATAAATTTTTAAAGCTGCCAGTCGGCCTAAGACATCACAATTTCATTATATATAAATCATTATCATTAATCACCTTTTAAAATTATTCTGGTGTATTATTAAGTGAGACTGATAGTAAGAATCAATAACATCAAAAATCAATACCATAAATATGACAATAATAGAGGCAATTACTAAAATAAAATCGATTTCTACGCCTATCCGCTTATCGCCATATAAGTTGCGATCGTCGAGGCGAATAAACAACAAAACTCATAAGATCATAATACTACCTGAGGGTCAAGACGGACTCAGGGTACTGATAAGACGTAGACTCCATCAATCAAAAGAAAGTATAATAAACAATAAAAGAGAGTGACTGCAAAACGTATCAGCTATATGAGACCTACATAAGTTATGTGATTCTACAAAAGAAAAAGTAACAAGAAGGGAAGCCAACTCATTAAAACTCTTACTATCTAACCCTAATAGTCTCAAGGCTCCATCATTCTATGGATCCCATGATCCTAAACAACATAAATTTAACACATGAACACTCACTGAAGTTCAGGATTGCCTAGCTATTTGAACTCCCAGATCTTCATACTTTCGGTAGTTTCTCTTGAAGTTATTCGTAAAGTTTTTTTCTCTATCAAGTGGAACCTTAAGATCTACAAGGAATGTATGTATTTCTAGTTTTTACTACCCGAAGTTTGAATTATTAAATCAGGACGTAAAGAAGCCTTCACCTCAGTTGGCGAGCAGTCAGTGTTGACATTATATCCTAAAGCAATAAGTATTTTATTCATAATTGCAGGCACTGCATTGTGCTTAGAGGTCGCTCCATAAGGGTTACCAATGCAATATTTGAGTATGTGGGCCATCGATTCCACTGCAGTATCACACAGACGGCAATTCAAATCTTTACCCTTTTTACACGGAAAGTCAGGTAATATAGCGGTAAAAGGTTATTTCTACCTAAGACCAGGAAGTGCCAAACCTGGGGTGGCTATCCAATCAAGTCTAAGGCTCCTATTGAGACCTTAGATAATGAAATATTCTTAACTAACAAACCTTCTCTTTGTTACTTATAATATACTGTGAATTTAAATCAACAAGGTATTCCAGATGATTCAAGCCGTTAATAATGTATGAGCAGTTAGAGATCGAAAATTGATGCTTCCACTAAAGATTTGACATAATTAGGTGAGTATTACTAATGAAATAAAGAGCAATAAACAATATAATAGATATATTCAATATGATAACATTTGTGTAATGCATAACGTTTAAAAAAGCAATGTAGTGACCCAACCATAGAAAATTCGACGAAGGGATATAAAATCAAAAAACCTTGTGATATTGTGGTTAGACTTTGTGGAGTTGGTATAAATAATGTTTCACAAGGAATCTCTTGTCGAATATTGATGCGAATAAATTAATAGCGATAAGGATAATAATTACCATGTCTCGGTACAGAATTGGAATTAAATTGGTTTGAATAAAACCCTTACTTGTGAATACGTATTAATAGTGGTTAATGTTCCGATAACGCTGCTTGTGAATTCTGCATATAAAATATGATAACGAAATGATAAATCCTAATACGTAATGATATCTATAGTGAATGATCAAATATGAGGTCGTCTTCACGTAATGAAGAAAGCTTTGCAGTAAAATTGTTGTGCGATCTGACTCTCATTGAGTTTGTTTATATGCTATTTTTAATTGTGGGATTTGTTAATCCATTAATATTCTTCTATAGTTATGTCATCAGATCATAAGTCTTCGTTTAGTACTAACCTGCATTAGAAACTGAAAGCGCTTAAGCAGAGGAGTGAAGTAAATCATAAATTGTATAGGAATAGCATCAATATAGGAATAATACTGGTGTTGGTATTAGTATTTTATTTTCGTTGCTTCTATAACCCATTACTAACCATGATGTTGTGTGTGGTATTTTTATTTTTAAACATTAGTATAAACATTATTAAAGGAAAATAGTTACAGCATATGACTAAAAGATCTTTATAAATATTTATTACATTATTATTAATTATTTATTGTTATCAAATGGATATGAATTAGAGGCACCATCTAATCATCAATTACGAGAATTCATTTACCATTCTAATAAATACTTCTATTAAAAAATTTCTTTACGAATAACATTTTCGATTTTAAAATTATCGATTGACAGTTTTGAATTTTAAATTTGATAAATCAATGACTGACTACGGAGCCACTGTCAAAGACTTACCGGCTGAAGTGAAAAAGTTTGTCTTAGAGAAGGCCGAAATTTGTAAACCGGATAAAATTCATATTTGCACCGGAACCGATCAAGAGAATGAAGAATTGCTTAAGCTGCTGATTGATGCAGGTTATTTATATTAATATAATAATATAATAATATTTCTTTTAAATTATCATTTATTAAAATTATGGTATTGTAATAATATAAAATATAAATAATCGTGAATCAAACTTTGTTTATATTTATATAAATTAGTTCACCGAAATGTTTGAATATGGATTTTCAATAAACCACCATTTCGATATCCAATTTCAACCAAGATCCGAAAGATAACCCACTTGATATTAGCCAATATTCCTCAATAATATTTCACTATATAAAAATGTTAACACAATAAATATAATCAATATTTAGAAAATATAAAATAATTTATATTATGGATAACGGTAAAGAACAGAATAAACCAAGATGGTATTTTGGTGAACTGTCGAGTACTTTGGCTATGTGTGTCCCTCATCCTCTCGATTTATTGAGAGTTTAATTACAGATCCAAAAGAATAATCAAAAAGGTGTTGTGACTTTGGCAAGAAATATGGTGAAACAAAGAGGAATTCGCAGTATATTTGCAGGTCATATGAGTTCTACAATGTTCCGATTAGAAACGTAGGATGCTTTCTAAAATTATTTATTGTAAATCCAACAGCTTGACGCATCACAACAGATGATCGCTTCAAATATGACGACAATAGTAGATGTTATTTGTAATCCTAAAATCACGTAAAGAAATGAGAAGAAATTATAAATTTATTTTCACTGACTTACAAAGGTTATTAAACAAGTAGGAATGTCTACATTGTTTACGAGAATGATTTTGAAATATATGATGTCGTTCCTTTTTATATCCGATCAAGCTGCCGGATATGAACCACGTAAATACCAACTTTTGAAACATAAGACTAGTGCACATATTGCTGCAGTGTTTGGATCAAGTGTGGCTACGTTAATTCTCCTTTTACCTATTTATATAGTCTAAGTAAGAACATCATCATGAACGAATGTGAATATTTAAATAGAGGCCTGTATTCTTGTATGAAAAGTATCTTCAATGAAAGTAAGAGGATTATACAAAGGATTTCTTCCACCATTTATCAGAGCAATTTCTCAAAATATTGTATTGTGTATTTTGAAAAAGTTGACAAAATATTTCTGAATAAAGAATGAGAGAACATATCGATTCGTCTGTAATTAGGCAAGAATTTTTTCAAAATATTAAAAAAAAACATGAGTTGTTTTATATTCGGACCTTTCAGTTGTCAGTAATTGATGTGAGATTATTAGTGGATTACACAGTAAAAATTAAATTTGGAATATACTTTTTTGGTTGATTAAGGGATTTACTTGCGACAAGTGGTCATTAATTATCATCACAATTTTAAGACATTCAATGGTTTCAAAATTTCATAATGAAGTCTTATGATCATCAGACCATAATGGTCACATATATAACTTGTTTATTCATATTATATATTAGATATCATTGCCAAAAAACCTTTAATGATTTATAAGTTATTTACCGTAACCACCTTTTGTGTAATATAATGTATGCATATGTATATGTATATATTTCGTCTTTATTTCTTATATCGAAAATAAGCATTTCAAATCACCGTTAATAATAAAATATATTGGCCATTTTCAGTATATGAAACTACTGTCGAATTATAGGTAATAAAAAACATGTGAAATTATTGAGATAAAGAATATCTTAATCGAAACTGTAATGAATAAGTCTGTCCAAAATATGGACAGATTTTTATGACTCCAATTATTAGAAGTGAATAATGTTGATATTAAATGGCAATGACTAAAAACTTTTTATTAAAGCTGAATTTTTAGATTTTCTCTCTTTTCAAACTCTATTAAAATGAATGCCCACATTTTCCAGTCAAATAACTGCTTGAGATATATTTAATATTATTATTGAATTTATTTTTATTTTATTTTTCCATTTATTCCACAAACTAGATTGTTGGTTGATATTTTATGGAACGAAATGCTTATCGTGATTTGTAAACATATATTCTTGAATATTACGATATTTGTTTGAATGAACTGCATGTTATGGTTCAATGTTTTATGTGTTTACATTATCGCTTGATATTATTACTTAAAATTTGCTTGAGGAGATAATTATTTGTCGAGTAATTGAGTTAAACGCGTTAATTGTAAGGGTTCTCCATTTGATTGACAGTGCTATGGTATTGGTTTAGTGACAGGTTGTAGATTGTTGATATCATGATCGACAGAACAAGTGCCTTGTGCAAATGATTTTTTTGCGTATTATAATGACCATTTTTTATATTATTTTCTTTTATTTTTTTTAATTTTTTATTGTTTTTTTTCATTCATTTTATATTTGTCACTTAAATCTTATAAATCAATTATATTATAACTGATGGAAATAATAGAATCATATCAATTTAATCTATTCAGGCCCATCAGAAAATTTTATATAACATGTTTTTCAGTAAAGTCTTCTTTTTAAAGCTCACACTGATGTGTTTCTATGCCCTTATACCATTTTAAAACAACTACATCATCTATTATAAAATTTCCATTTATAAGTTTCCTTAAACCTAATTTTAAACTTACCACGATGACCTTCAAAATTAAATATTGACTGGAAAATATTTTAAATAAAGTTCCACATAAATTGAATTTATGAGATTCTATTACCCCCATTACCTTATCCAAAGAATTTGATTATCCATTACTTATAATATAGTTTAAAAACATTTTAGATTTTTTCCAATAAAAATGCAATATTTAATGAGAATATATTTAGGTTACTCATTAACGAATATCAGATCACAATTTTTAGATATTCTTTTTAATATTAGATTTGTGGATTTCAAAATTATACAGCCTTAGTTATTTAAATTATTTTTTGCTGATTAAAAACATCATATTTGTATACTGAAAATATCGTTCATGATATTCGTCGAATTCATTTGGATTAAAACTGGTAATTATAATCTTTATTTTCTCCACGAATCTGATATCTCAATTCGAATCATTGGATTAAGATCAAGATTGAATGAAAGTCATTGAAATATCAGATTCAGAATATAATATTTTCATTCAATTTATCGATGATGATGATGAATAAGGAGAATTATTATTTTATATTTTAATTTAGGTATGATAAAACAATTGAAAAAATATAAAAATTGCTGGCTGAGTTTAACCGATCCGGCCGATGTGGCTCGAGTAGAATCGAAAACTGTAATTTGCACAAAAGACAAAAGAACTGCCGTTGCAATCACCAAAGCTGGAGCGACGAGTTTACTGGGCAATTGGATGAATGTCGACGAATTCAGAAAGTTAGCGGGCGAATTATATCCAGGTTGTATGAAAGGTTAGAGAATTGATATTACAAACATCTTATCTAGTTTGATTTAATATTATAAAATGCTCCTAGATATTTAGTTATTCTTGTGATGGACATGCCGATATGAAACCAAAATACAATCTCAATGGGTTCTCTCGGCCAATTGAGAGATAGTAAATTTGAGTGATAAGGCTTTGGATTCTAATTTGACGAATGAATTATGTTGAATTATTATAATGATTAAAGTACTGCAAAAGTGGACCATTGATATTCAAAGTCGGAATTGTCACTGATCGGTTTAACCAACACACAATCTCAAAACCATTACAATTTATATATTCCTCCAATCAATTCTCCAGTTGGATAATTTCTTTAATTGTTCGTTGCTTTTACATGATAATTCATCATCAGCAGTTATGCACCCACTTAGAAGCAATCAAACAATATTCCCAAATTACGTGTCTTATTTTATATGAGATCTATTAGGGGAACATTACAGAAACATTGTATTGAATTGAATATTCTCAAGATGTTTATTTCAATTTTTCGTATCTTGGATTTAATATCAAATAATATATTCATGATTTAAACAAAACTTAAATTTTTACAATAAATCGTATAAATTTATTTTTCATTGTAATTTTTATATTTCTAACGGAGTTTATATCAATTGAAACAGAATTCGGTTGATGATAAAAATATAGTGATTACTTTGAGTGATTTGCTGATATTGATTACAACAGGTCTCCATAGTCAAGTGATTTGTGTTAATGTAGTCGTGTAACGTGGTTGAGAATTTTTGAATCAATTAAATTTTTAATTATTTAATTCAAATTTTATATAAAATTATATTAATTTGTTTATATAATTGTATTTGGTGTCGTGACTTTTAGTTCGTTTTCAATGAGTGTGGCTTATAGTGGTCATAATTTAGGTTTACTGGTGAATAAATTATTGAATTATGGATTTGCGAAATCTATGTATCAGTGAACTATCTATTGGAATTATAAACTGTTCGATCAACAAATCCCCTATTATTAGATATACTAAACTACCACGTCATTCAAAAATTGTTGCTAATAAATCCTATTTTAATTAAAGATATCTGTGATAATTAACATGTTATAACACGTCTTATTTAGGTCGAACAATGTATGTTATACCATTTAGTATGGGCCCAGTCGGAGGACCTCTTTCGAAGTGTGGGGTCGAGTTAACAGATTCGGCATATGTGGTAGCCAGCATGAGAATAATGACAAGGATGGGTAGTGCAGTTATGAAGTTATTGGAAAAAAAAGCTCCATTCGTCAAAGGATTACACAGCGTTGGTTGTCCGTTACCACTTCAGAGTTAGAGATCAGCTTATTTTTGTTTCACAAAATATCACATGATTTTTATCGCTTTAGGAACTTTAATAAACAATTGGCCTTGCAATCCGGAAAAATTAATAGTCGCTCATATTCCAGATGATAATGAAATTATGAGTTTTGGCAGTGGCTACGGTGGAAATTCACTCTTGGGTAAAAAATGTTTTGCATTACGAATAGGTTCGATTCTTGGTCATAAAGAAGGATGGTTGGCAGAACATATGTTGGTAATATTGTTTCATTAATTGATCTTTCCATCAAACAGATTTTTCCAGATTTTAGGTATAACAAATGCAAAAGGACAAAAGAAATATATGACGGCTGCTTTTCCCAGTGCTTGTGGCAAAACCAATCTTGCAATGCTTGAACCGACATTGAAAGGCTACAAAGTCAGTTTATATATTATTAAAATATTAACTGGTTATATGTCGCTAGAATATAGTAAGACATTATAATTCAATACTAAATCAAACTATCTTTCAATCACATTTATTAATCTTTAATACTTGTTCAATGAAATGAGAAAGATAAATCCTTTCCCTTTTCAGAGGATGTTTACAAACCTAATTGTAATAACGGCATAATATGATATATTATTATATATTATATAATTTTTAGAAACTATTAGACTCAAGCCTGTATGTTTATTTAAAGTTCTTTTCTTTGACTGATTTCATTGAGTGTTTTTATTATTAATTGTTGGAATCTACCAACTCTATTATTAACATCTATTGTTATACCATGTAAACCTCTAGTCAGCTTCATTTACTCAACAATAATTTTTTTATATTAAGTGTTTAAGAAAAACAAAGTTAGTTTGAAATGGATTAAGTCAAATTAAATACTTGTTTGAAGGTTGAATGCGTTGGTGATGATATAGCATGGATGAAATTTAACGATAAAGGAGAACTCAGGGCAATTAATCCCGAGGCCGGATTTTTCGGTGTAGCACCAGGAACATCAAATCAGACCAATCCAAATGCAATCAAATGCGTACAATCAAATACCATTTTTACTAACGTAGCAATGACAAGTGATGGCGGTTATTTCTGGGAAGGTCTGGAAAAGGATATTGACATATCTAACTTGACCATAACAGATTGGCACAATAAGCCGTGGAAAAAGGTTTTGAAATCGAGGAAATCCATATTTTTATTTTTCAAATCTATTATTAGGATTCAGGAACACCGTCTTCTCATCCGAATTCACGATTTTGTACACCAGCTAAACAATGTCCGATTATTGATCCAAAATGGGAGGCACCAGAAGGAGTATATGTGGAAGCAATTATCTTTGGAGGTCGAAGACCAGAAGGAGTTCCATTAATTTATGAGAGTTTATCTTGGAATCATGGGGTATTTATTGGTGCATCGGTCAGATCGGAGGCCACGGCTGCAGCAGAATTTAAAGGGAAAATGATTATGCACGACCCGTTTGCCATGAGACCCTTTTTTGGTTATAATTTTGGTCATTATTTGAAGCACTGGATTAGGTTGGTTCCTTAAATTTTATCTCATTCATTGTAGCTTAAACAATTTATTTTTTGTACCGCTATGCCATTTAAAATATCCCCAAACTCTTTGAAACAGTTGTTTATACGTTCTTAAATTTTAATAGGTAATAGAAGAATGAAGAATATTGAAATCATTATAAAGAATAATTATAAATATTTATGTTATTGAAATACTTTTATTCAAAAATATGCCATTGTTTGGATTTTTCAATTCATTAATAGACATTTTAAAATTCTTGGCGTTAATTTATTGTCAAAGGTGATACCATTAATATTTGCTTCTCGGTTCCGAAGGATTTTGGATCTCATAAGTTAATGAAGAGAATAGAATTCATTAAAGTTAAATTGTATTTTGTTTAATAAAATGTCAATGGGTTTTTATATGTCATGGAGAAGTTAGTTTTAATAAGTTCTAGTTCTCTGAATAAATCAATGTCCGAAAATAATTATAATTGTAATCAACAGATTTCGAGATTTAAATTTCTGCCAAATCTTCTTTATATTCACATAGTTCATTGAATGAGAGATTTTTCTGAATCAGAGCTCATCTTCTTACTGACTTCATGCTCAAGTAGCAATCTTAATAATAGCATAATTAAATTTATTATACAATTTCTCGGGACAATCTTTATTTTAAATATTTCACCATCTAACTTATTGTGCTTTTAATTTTTATAATTCGAACTTTAAGTAGCAGAATTTTTAAATTTTATTAAATAATTTGTATCCTTTTTGGGTTAACAATTTTCTTGATTTCTGTGTTAAAATCTTTATGGGTTTTATTTTTAAATAAATTTATCAATTTAACATGCTCATTGCATGTAAATAATATAGATGTTTAGAATATTTATTTATTTATTAAATTTCTGGCAAATTTCGAGGAATAAATCAACCATATTTGGGATATTTAGTTCATATTTTATATCTTGTTCCCGAACTATTAATTAGAAACGATTTTACAGGAACCGAAAGACATTTATAATTAATCCGATTGGGATATTTTGCAGCAAGATTGAGTAGCACTTCTCCTAGTAGTTATTCGATTAATTTGAGCGTTTCCGCAACATGTTGTATGGCGTCTTTGTGGAGTTGTACCATTCATTTTTCTTTTGTAAAATAATATCGGACTTTTTCTTTGACAAAAACCCCAAAAAAATCGATCGAATTTCTGTCTATAAATATCAGCTGTCACCGGATTCACTGTGCTTGAACATATCATTATAATCGATTATTCCCAAATCGATGAGAAGCACTCTTGAATATTTTATAGCATAATTTTGTAAATTCCATTTGTTTAACATTTTACTCAATATTTGAAATCATATCATTATTTGCGTAGCTTAGTTTAATATTTAAATCTTTCTCTAAGCATCGAAGAAAATGCATTTTGAATTTTGTTGATTTATATGTGTGAGATATTTTAAATGAATCAAATTTTTAATTCTAATTTTATATAAAATCATATTTATGTAAAATTGAATTTATTTTTTTAAATAGTTGTGGTTAAA
>JBBMOY011514745.1:0-14162 GCA_037951405.1 Platydemus manokwari | reverse complement strand
AGAGAGGGTCCAAATTAGTCGAAAATAACCACCGCAAAAGATTATATACTTAATAAATCCTTTTACCCCTATGACAGCAATAGTTCCCATATATTTGGACCCTCTCTTAGAGAGGGTCCAAATTAGTCGAAAATAACCACCGCAAAAGATTATATACTTAATAAATCCTTTTACCCCTATGACAGCAATAGTTCCCATATATTTGGACCCTCTCTAAGAGAGGGTCCAAATTAGTCGAAAATAACCACCGCAAAAGATAAATCTCTAAATGGATTAAAAATCCATCGCTTAACTCAGCCATAAAAAAATAATAATAATATAATAAATAAACCTCCTACTAAATTTAAAATTAATAAATTAAATATTATATACAATTTATTTTTTTTTATATTTAAATAAAAAGAATAACTTAATTTTAAATAGAAATTTAAACTAAAAACAGCACTTAAAAGCGGAACCAAAATAATATAAATTGAATAAAATTCTATTATAATAAAGAGTACTAATAATTTTACAAAAAATAATATAAAAGGGGGCAATCCTCTTAATCTTAGTACTATAAATGCCCTTATAATTCTATTATTAAATAATATAAACGACAGAGTAATTATTAATATTAAACAGTATACCAAAAAATATATTCATATACAACCAATTAATGAAGCTACTACAGTTCAACCAGAATGATTAATTGAAGAAGATGCTAATAAGCTACGAACATTAGAACAGTTATTACCTAGAAATGACCCTATAATCATAGTAAGCAATGAAATAATCAAAATAATTATAAAAATGTTATCAAAAATACTTAAATTAATTAATCCTAAAGGAGGAATTTTTAAAGGGATCAAAAGAAATCCCAATTGCATATATCAGAGTCCGCTTATTACAGGGATTACTCAAAAATGAAATGGAAATATACCAAGTTTTATAATTAATCCAATTAATAAAAAAATTATGGAAAATATATTACCAATATATAATATAAAAATATATGATCCAGCAAAAAAAATTATAATACTTGCTAATGATTGAATCAAAAAATACTTAATTGCTGCCTCACTGATTATTAATGATCTATAGTTATATATAATAGGAAATATATTAAGAAACCCAAACTCTATACCGACTCAATAAATTAGTCACCTAGAAGAAGATAATGATACAATAGAACTAATAATAATTATAATTATAAAAAATAAAGTTATTAACCTCAAAAGCAGCAAAAAAATTTTGAATTTATCAACATCAATGATACCCGTACCTCCGGCGGCTGCTTTAATATTTTATATAAAATTTAAATTAAAAAATTTTTCTAAAAATGACAAAATCACCATTTCATTTAGTTGAATTTAGTCCTTGACCTATTCTAGGCTCAATTGGAATTATATGCATACCTATTGGTTTAATTTTATTTATTCGTCAAAACTCATCTATTCTTTTAGTTTTTGGTTTATTAACTACAATAATTATTGCTTACACATGATGACGTGACATTACTCGAGAATCAACATATCAAGGCTTTCATAATTCTTATGTTATTAAAGGTTTAAAAATTGGTGTAATACTATTTATTGTTTCTGAAATTTGTTTTTTTTTTGCTTTCTTTTGAGCCTATTTTCATAGAAGATTATCCCCTACAATTGAGTTAGGGGCCGTTTGACCTCCAATTGGTATCTTTACTTTAAAAGCTTTTCAAGTACCCTTATTAAATACGGCTGTGTTATTACTATCTGGAGTAACAGTAACTTGAGCTCATCACAGTATTGAAGAAAAAAAATATAATTCAGCTATTCAAGGATTGTTAATTACTGTTTTATTAGGATTTTATTTTTTATTTTTACAATATGGAGAGTACACAGAAACCGCATTTTCGATTGCAGATTGTGTATATGGAAGCACTTTCTTTATAGCAACAGGATTTCATGGGCTTCACGTAGCTGTAGGAGCAACATTTTTAACTATTTGTTTATTACGATTATATAAATTTCATTTTAGAAGTACTCATCATGTTGGATTTTTAGCAGCTGCATGATATTGACATTTTGTTGATGTGGTTTGATTATTTTTATATATTAGAATTTATTGATGAGGTTCATTTCTAACTAGTTTATTAAAACATTGGTTTTGTAAACCAAAATAAGATTTTTCTTTTAGAATCATAAGAATTCTTATGAAATTATAAAAATTTGTGCTTTTAAAATTAATAGTAATGGAATTAAGTGGATAATAATACTTACTAGCTCTGAAGATTTTATTTGAACTTTTGACAAATTATACTTATTAAATCCTCCATGATTAATGCTTGTATATAAATATATATTATAAATAGCCCTAAATAATATTAATAATATTATTACAAATACTCTTATACCCCTAATTATTCATAATATAGGTATAATAAATAATTCACCTATTAAATTAAGTCTAGGAGGAGCTGCTATATTTACTCTCAATAAAATAAATCAAAATAAAGTAATTAAAGGATAGGTATTTAATAAGCCTCTACTATATAATAATCTTCGTCTCCCCGATTTTATATATCTAATATAAGCCAATAAAAATAAACAAGGCGAAGTAAATCCATGTGCAAATAAAATAATTTTAACTCTAATTAACCCTCAAATAGTATTTATAATTACCCCTACAACAATTAAGCTTATATGAGCAACTGATGAATATGCTACAAATGCTTTCAAATCAGTTTGACGTAAACATATAAAAGATGCTAATAATCCTCCTCATAAACTCAACATTCTAATAAATAAAAACTCATATTTTATATTAATAACATCAAATGAATTAAATATAATATATAATCCATAACCTCCCAATTTTAATAAAATACCAGCTAAAATCATTGAACCTGCTAATGGAGCTTCGACATGAGCTTTAGGCAACCACAAATGATATATATATATAGGTAACTTTACTAAAAATGCAGTAATTATTGCCAATAACCATCAAAACATATTAATATTTAAGTTAATAGTTTGAATTAAATACAAATTAAAACTACCAGTAATATATCTAATATTTAATAAAAATATTAATAAAGGTAAGGATGCTCCTACAGTATATAATATTATATATGATCCTGCTTGTAAACGTTCTGGTTGATAGCCTCAACCAATAATTAATGCTAATGTAGGAATTAAAGAAATTTCAAAAAAAATATAAAATAGTATAATATTATTTATTAAAAATGCTATAGTTAAAATTAGTCTTAATACTATAATTATAAAAATATATGTATATATTTTATTACTTGAAGTAGAAATTAGTGAAATCAAACATAAAAAAATGCTTAAAAAAACTATTAATCTTGATAAATTTTCTCTTAATATAAATATTATATCTCCATAAAAAAACCTTTGATTTAAATTCATTAACCTAATTATTAATCTCAATAATAATGTAATAATTGAAATTCTTCAATTGTTATTAATACAAGAACATATTAATATAAACAATAATCTCAAATTTAAGTGGAGTATTCCCCAAATCAAAGTTAGCAGCTTCAATTTTAAACTTAAAGGGATTTTGAAAATCCTTAATGTACTATATAGTACGTTTAAAATGCTATATAATTCTATAATAGTAATATTAATTTCTATAATTTTATTAATTATATATAATTATACTTCTTGACCTACCACATACTGCTCTGAAAAAAATTCTCCCTTTGAATGTGGATTTGATCCTTTAAGAAATATGCGTTCCCCATTTTCTACTCGTTTTTTTGTATTAGTAGTATTATTTTTAATTTTTGATATTGAGGTTTCTTTACTATTTCCACTCCTAAGAATAATTTTCAACTTTATTAATATTAAAACTATAACATTTTTTTTATTTTTTATATTAATCCTAATACTAGGCTTATTTTATGAATGGTATCAAGGTGCTTTAGATTGAATGTCAATATCTTTTGATAAGCTATTTAAGCTATTGGGCTCATAACCCAAACATGGTATTACCTCAAAAGACCACTTCATTTTAATGGAATTATGATACTCTGCGAGAAATGACCTCAATGGTTAGTCAGCTAATAATTTTTTATATAGTAGAAATATTACTAAAGCTATAATGGTGGCAAATTTAGTGCCAGCAGCCGCGGTCATACTACTACCAAATATTAAATATTTTAATTAAATAATTTTTCAAAAATTTTTTCAAGTAAAATAGAAAAATTTTAAATAAACTTATTATTAAAAGAAATTTATTTTAAAACTAGGATTAGATACCCTACTATTATAAATATAAATCAAATTAAAAAGTACTATAATTAAAAAATCAAAACTTAAAAAATGTGGCGGCTAAATTTACCTTTAGGGGAACTTACTTTTTAATTTGATAGCCACCAAACAAATTAATCTAATTTTTAAAACTTGTATACCATCGTTTAAAACTTTTATTAAAAAAGTTTTAAAAACAGATCATGGTGCAGTTAATAAATTAGAACTCAGCGAGTTACAATATTAAAAATTTTCTTTTTTACTTATTAAAAACTATTTAAGCTGGACTTAAAAGTAATTTTAATTAATAATTTATTATGAATAATAAAAATTTAGTGCACAAATCGCCCGTCACTCTCCTTTTAAAGGAGATAAGTCGTAACATAGTAGAAGTAGCTGAAGCTGTTTCTTTTGTTTTAATAGTAAATGTATTACATTATCTTTTCAAGATAAAATTAAGAAATTCTTTTAAAATAAAAAGGATGGATTATCCAATTAAGTTTCGGCCTTAATCTTTAAATTTTACTTTTTCCTTTTATGATAACTGATTTATTTAGCTCAATAGATGGAATACAATCTTTATGATCATGAGGAATTTCAATTATTTTATTATTTTTATTATTAGTAAACTCAACTTGAATAAATTATTTTATAATTTATATTAATAATAATATCAATTCATTGTGAGGTAAGACACCTTATGGACCTTTAAAAATCTTTGCATTATCTTCACTTATATATTTTATAATTTTAAATAATTTAATCGGATTATCACCTTATTCATTTGGGGTAACTTCCAGCCTTTGATTTAATAGATCCTTAGCAATAATTATATGATTAACATTACTATCCTCAGGATGAATTAAATCAACAAAAAAATCTATTGCTCATCTTGCTCCTACAGGAGCACCTATAATATTAATACCTTTTTTAATTTTAATTGAATCTATTAGAATTATTATTCGTCCTTTAACTTTAACAGTACGACTTGTAGCAAATATTAGTGCAGGCCACATTGTATTAGCTTTAATAGCAAACTTATTAACAACAATAAATTTTTTACCTCAAATTATAGTATTATTTTTAGTTGTAGGTTATGTTTTATTTGAATTTTTTGTAAGATTTATTCAAGCTTATATTTTTACATTATTAATTAGGTTATATGCCACTGAACATCCGTCTTAAAATAGTTTAAAATAAAACATTTAACTGTTAATTAAAAAATATTCATATTTTTAAGGTGCCTCAATTAAGCCCCTCATCAGGATTTTTAATTTTATTAACTGCTTTATCATTACTATTTGTAATTTTTCTAATTTTTTATACACCTAATAATCCAATTAAATATAACCAATTAATAAAAGGTCGTAAACATAAACTTATTTTTTTTTTCAATGGCAGATAAATGCATAAGTTTTAAGAGCTTTAAATAAGATAATCTTTTGATTTAGATGGTGTTAAGCACGAGAAAATTTGAGTTTCTAAGAAAAATATTTTTTCTAAATATTTATTTTCAAATGAAATCTTTTACTTGGAAGGTAACTATAATAATTATACTAAATAAATAAAAGATAAGTAATCTATATTATTTAAAGTTCCACAAACTTTTAGTTTTTTTAACTTAACTTATCAAATTTAAAAAAATTTTATTTAAGGTTTTGAAGACCTTTAGTTTACTTAACTTATAAATTTGAAGAAAATCTATTAAAAAATTTACAATTTTTCGCCTATCATCAGCCATCAAAAAAAATGAAATCCGTTAAATTAACTACATCTAATGCAATAGGTATAAATGAATGATTAGCCCCACAAATTTCAGAACATTGTCCATAATATACACCTGGTACCTGAGGAAATATACCCATTGAATTTAAACGCCCAGGAACCGCATCCATTTTTACTCCCATTGATGGTAAAGTTCACGCATGAATAACATCTGAAGATGTTGTAATTACAGAAGTAGCTAGCCCTAATGGTACTATAGGTCGATTATCAACTTCCAATAAACGAAAATCCCCCAATTTTAAATCAGGAGTTTGAATTATATATGAATCAAAACTATTAATATTATTTGTAGGCGATTCATAACTTCAATATCATTGGTGACCTGTTGCTTTTAAAATAATTCCGTTATTTCTTTGTTCGTCTAAAAGATATAAAAGTCGTAAACTAGGTAGTGCTAGTCATAATAACAAAATAGCAGGAATGATAGTTCAAATAATTTCTAAAGTTTGTGCTTCATGTACCAATCGAGTAGAATATTTATTAATTGAAAACTTTATTCCAATTAATCCAACAACTGTAAAAATACCAATTAATAGAATTATTGCATGATCATGAAATAACATTATTTCTGATTGAATAGGAGATGAAGGGTCTAATAAATTTAATTGTCCTCATAAGCTCATACTGATAAAAGGATTAATCCTATATAAGTCTCTTCAGGACTTTGCTTTAAATTAAGCTATAAATCAAGGGATGAATCTTTTTTAAATTTGCAATTTACTATTTTAAATAAATTACCTAAAAATTACCTGACGGTATTTTTTACTTGACAAATAAATATTTTAATAAATTAAATAAAAATATAAATTTATTAATAACTCAAGGTTGAATAATTAATATTAAAAAAACCACAAAATATAGTAATGTTAATGGTTGGGATAAAGAAAAATAAGGTTCTTCAATTGGGCAAGCACCTAATCATGTTAATAAAATAAAGTTAATAATTAACACTCAAAATAAAATTTGAAAAAAAATGTTAAATCTTGAAGGAATATTTCATTTAAAATTTCCTAAGGGTAAAATATATAAAATAAATACTGATAAGGCTAAAGCTACTACCCCCCCCAACTTAGAAGGAATAGAACGTAAAATAGCATAAGCAAATAAAAAATATCATTCTGGTTGAATATGCACAGGAGTTACTATAGGGTTTGCTATTAAATAATTTTCTGGGTCACTTAATAATGTAGGAAAAAAAAATACTACAATTGATAGTATAAATAATACAACTAAAACCCCAACAATATCTTTTCAAGTAAAGTAAGGATGAAAATGAACTTTGTTAATATGATTAACATCTCCTAAAGGATTTGTTGAACCTTTATCATGTAAAAACACTAAATGTAATAATGCTATTACCCTAATTAAAAATGGAAGAATAAAATGAATTGAGAAAAACCGGTTTAAAGTTGATTGTCCAACAGAAAATCCCCCTCAAACTCACTCCACTAACATACTTCCAAAATAAGGAATTGCAGATAGTAAATTAGTAATAACAGTTGCACCTCAAAACGACATTTGGCCTCAAGGAAGAACATACCCTATAAATGCTGTTGCTATACATAATAAAAAAATAGTTGACCCTACTATTCAAGTACGTGATTGAGTATTAAAACTTTGATAATAAATGCCACGACCTATATGTATATATAAAAAAATAAAAAAGAAAGAAGCTCCATTAGCATGAATCAAACGAAATAATCAACCTCCAGGTACGTCCCGTATAATATGAACCACAGAGTTAAATGTTAATACTAAATCAGCAGTATAGTGTATTGATAAAAAAATTCCAGTAATTAATTGAACAACCAATATAAATCCTAAAATGGATCCTCTATTTCAAATAATTGAAATATTAACAGGTGTAGGTAAATCACTTAACTCTTTAATAGGTAATTTTTGCAAATCATCTTAATCTTCTAATTGAACTAATAAAATCATTTCCATAATATCGCATTATTGTAATTAAAATAGATAATCCTAGAGCAGCTTCACATGCACTTAATGTTAATGTTATAATAAATATATAAGGATTACTATTAACCTCAATTAAAATTAATAATAGATAAACCAATAATAATAATATTATTGACTCTAAAATTAATAATAATCTAATAATATGATTTGCATTAAAAATAAAAGATAAAATTAAAATCAATAATAATAAAACTAATATATTAATTATCATATTATACTAACTCTTGAAATTATTAATACCCCTAAAGAAAATGGTAAAAATCTTTTTCAACACAATATTATTAACAAGTCATAACGATAACGAGGAAAAGCTGCACGACAAAATAAAAATACTAATCTTATAATCAAAATAAATGTAATATAAAACAAAGAATTATATACACCTATAAATCAAACAATCCTTGTTATAGATATAAATAAAATTCTTATGTACTCACCTAAAAATAATAAAGCAAATAAACCTCCTTGATATTCAATATTAAACCCAGAAACTAATTCTGATTCCCCCTCAGCAAAATCAAATGGAGCACGATTAGTTTCAGCTAAAATTCTAGTAAATCATACTAAAAATAAAGGAATTATTAATATAAAATAACAAAATAAATTTAAAGCATCTTGTCAGCACAAACTTAAAATAATAACAGCAGGAAAAATTATAATTAAAATTATTATTACTTCATAAGAAATCGTTTGAGCTGCAGCACGAATAGCCCCTAAAAATGCATATTTAGAATTTGATGCTCATCCAGCCATTATAGTGATATAAACATTTAAAGAAGAAATGCAAAAAAATAAAAGTAATCTATAAATAATAAATTTAACAGCATTAAATCTAGGATAAATATATCAAATTATTAACCTTAAGAAAAAACCAAACATTGGAATCAAATAAAATATTAATATATTACTTTCAATTAACAAAATTTTTTCTTTAACAAATAATTTTAATGCATCGGCTAATGGCTGGAATAATCCAAATAATCCAACCTTATTTGGTCCTTTACGAATTTGAATATATCCTAAAATTTTCCGCTCTAATAAAGTATAGTATGCAACTGATAATAATACACATAAGCAAGTAATAATATTTAATAAAATAAAAAACATAAAATTAAGATTAATAAGGTCCCACGAATATATATATATATATTAAAACTTGGCCATAATGTTAAATTATAGATATTAATAATTAATTTATAAAAATTAGGATATAATAAAGAGTTTGGTTCTAATCACCCATAATCTAAAGAATTTATATACTTAGAAACATTTGAATACGGCTTTACTAATCCATTCCATATTGGAGTTAAATAAAACAAAGTTCTTAACTTTTCAGTTTTTAACGTTTTTGCTATAATTATTCCTAACCTTAATCCAATAATACTTACTAAGTTAATAATTCTTCTTATAATAGATGGGATGTAAAATCTTATAATAACTGAATCATTAATTATTAAGAACATTTTACCACTTATAATTCCTAATATTATTAATATAAATAAAGGTATATAATTACCTAAATTAATATACCTTATATTTAAATTAATTTTAATATATCCTCAACATAAAACTTTAAGCCTACGAAACACATACACAGCAGTACAAAATGTAGCTACAAACATGATTAGAACAGAAATTATATTTAAATTTGATATTAATATTAACTCTAAAATTCCATGTTTAGAATAAAAAGCACTTATAAAAGGCGCACCAATTAAACATAAACTACTTACATTTTGAAAAATAATTAAAATAGGAGACTTTAATAAAACTCCGCCTAATAAACGTAAATCCTGAGTCCCAAAAGTCATTATTAATACTATCCCCGCAACTAAAAACAATAAGGCTTTAAATATAGCATGGGTATATAAGTGAAATAAAGCCATTAAAGGGTAGTTTATTCCTAATCTAAATATTATTACTCCTAATTGTCTTAAAGTTGATAGTGCAATTATTTTTTTAAGATCTATTTCACAAATTGCTGCTATACCGCCTAACAAACAAGTAATTCTACCACAAAAACATAATAATCTTATAATATTAATATCAAGTGGAATATTAAATCTTAATCGAATAATTAAATAAATTCCAGCTGTAACTAAGGTTGAAGAATGAACCAAAGCCCTCACAGGCGTAGGAGCTGCTATAGCAGCTGGTAATCAACTTCTAAAAGGGTATTGAGCACTTTTAGTTAATCTAGCAACACACAATACTAAAACTAAATAATATATATTTACATTTAGAGGAAAAATACTTATTTGACTTAATATTAACAATAAAAATATTCTAGATACGATAACAACATCCCCTAACCGATTAATTACCAATGTTAATATCCCAGCCCCTAAAGAATCTTTATTTTGATAATAAATAATTAAAGCAAATGACGTAATTCCTAATCCATCCCACCCAATTAAAATTATAAAAATAGAACCTGAAAAAATAAGTATATTTATTGAAATTACAAATCTTAATAAGATAATAATAAAACGATTATAATAAATATCCTCTTTTATATAATTTCTTGCAAAAGAAAATACACAAGATGAAATTAAAGTTACAACAAATCTAAAACTTATTCTAATTTTATCAAAAACCAACAAAATTAAAAAATTAATTGACGAGATATTTAAAATATTTAATTCAATTAAAATTGTACAATTTATTATTATTATATTATATATAAGTACTATATAAGAAACACAAAAAACACTCAATAATAAAGTAAATCGATTAATTATATTATTAATATACAATTTTAAATCTAATCCCACCTCCTAAAATAATATTAATAATAACAAAGAAACAAATTAATAAATAAATTACTAATCTTAAAAATAAAAATATAGGTAACCCTAACCCATTAATATTTACTCCAACATATATTATAATTTTTTGATTACTTAAATATTGTGATGATATAATTCCCAAAAACAATATTCTTATAATTTCCCATAGTCCAATTTTATTTAATTTAAAATTTCTACTAATTATACAAATATAAATAAATATCACAAGTAACCCTCCAATATATACTAAAAATAATATATAAGCATATCAAGTATTAATAATTATTCTTATAGTTAACACTATAAAAAATCTCAATAAAAATAATAACATCCCTAAACCTATTGGATTAGTAATAAATAAAAACATATTGCAAAGTATTATCACTATAGTTATCATGGTCACAAGAAAACTCTTCCAATTAGATGCAAACTAATTCTTCTAAATAAAGTATATAACCCAAAAGCGAGAATTCCCGATTAATAACTTCCAAAGTTAACGTTTTAAATAAACTATTTAAGAAACTAATATAAATATTATAATTTGACCCTAAATCAACTGCATATTCTGCCAAGTTAAAAAAATTTATTATGGTCCTTTCGTACTAATAATAAATTATTAAAAGATAGAAACTGACCTGGCTTACGCCGGTCTGAACTCAGATCATGTAGGAAAATTTGTTCGAACAGAACACAAACAAATATCATTAATATTTATTTATTCCTAGTCCAACATCGAGGTCACAAACTTATTATTAAATTATGCTGTTATCCCTAGGGTAATTTAATTAAAATTAATAAAATTTGTTTTAAATTTTAAAATTACAGGTTAATTGCTGTAATGTCGCCCCAACAAAATAATTTAAATTCCTAGGGTCTTCTCGTCTAATTTTATTATAAAGGATTTTTCACCTTATTAGCAATTTATATAAAATTATTAAAAGACAGAATTTATTCATTATTCCATTGATTCCAGACCTCAATTAAAAGTCAATTTATTATGCTACCTTAGCACAGTCAAAGTACTGCGGCCGTTAAAAATTCACTGGGCAGAATTCATTTTATATACTCCATAAAACTATGTTTTTGATAAACAGTTGAATAAAATTTTTGCCGAATTCCTATTAATAAATTATAGTAGTATACTTATTTTAACATTATTTAAGTTTTAAATAATTTAAATACTTCTAACTTTAATTTTAAGAAAAAAATTTATTAAATAATTTAAAATATTATAAAAATAATTCAAAATTTATTAGTTAACTTATAACTTTCTTTTATAAAAAAATCTTAACATTTTTTTAATGAAAATAATTCTGTACTAAATACATTTAAAGTTTATCTAGATATTACTAAAATTGAAAAGCCTTTCACACCTATCTTAAATTTTTAAATTATTTTTAAAACAATACTATTATATTACAAAAAAAAAAAAAAATAGATCTTTTAATTTCGAGGAAATAAATCTTATTTATTAGTTAAACCATTATGCAAAAGGTATTTACATTTTGTTACTTATCTCTTCTCAGAATTAAGTTTCCTTCGGACTTTTTTCATTGTAAATGAAACGTAATAATACTAAACTTAAAATTTAAACCAATTGTTGTTTCTAAATTTCTATGAAAATCTGGTGGTAAATATATGTCTCATTCTCGTGAGTAAGACACCGCATCTGTAAAAGATATAGATCGTTGAACCAAAAAAGCTTCTCATAAAATAAAAATAAATAATAGCACACCTAAAATAGATATTAAAGATCCATATGAAGATAGCTGATTTCATTTAAAATATCTATCTGGGTAGTCAGAATAGCGTCGAGGTATTCCTGATAATCCTAAAAAATGTTGAGGAAAAAAAGTAAGATTTACAGCAACAAATATTAAAATAAAATGAATTTTAAGTCATCGATCATGTAAAATAAGACCAGTTATTACTGGAAATCAATAAATAAATCCTGCAAAAATAGCAAATACTGCCCCTATAGATAACACATAATGAAAGTGCGCAACTACATAATATGTATCATGTAACATAATGTCTAATGATGAATTAGATAAAACAATTCCAGTTAATCCTCCTAAAGTAAATAGAAAAATAAATCCTAATACTCAATACATAGAGGCATTTAAAGGTATATTAGACCCATATAAAGTTATTAATCATCTAAAAACTTTAATACCTGTTGGTACTGCAATAACCATCGTTGCAGCTGTAAAATACGCACGTGTATCTACATCTATCCCTACTGTAAACATGTGGTGAGCTCAAACAATAAACCCTAAAATTCCAATAGATACTATAGCATAAATTATTCCTAAAACCCCAAATGGTTGTTTAGTAGTAAAATTTCCAATAATGTTAGAAATAATTCCAAACCCAGGTAAAATTAAAATATATACTTCTGGGTGTCCAAAAAACCAGAATAAATGTTGATATAAAATAGGATCCCCACCGCCTGCAGGATCAAAAAATCTAGTATTAAAATTTCGATCTGTTAATAATATAGTAATAGCACCTGCTAAAACAGGTAAAGATAATAAAAGTAAAAATACAGTTACTAAAATAGACCATACAAATAAACTTACACGTTCTATGCTTATTCCAGGTGAACGCATATTAAAAATAGTAGTAATAAAATTAATAGCACCTAAAATAGATGATATACCAGCTAAATGTAGAGAAAAAATAGCAAGATCCACAGAAGCTCCAGCATGCCCTACAGGACCTCTTAAAGGAGGATAAACTGTTCAACCAGTACCTGCACCACCTTCAATCATTCTTGAACAAATCAAAAATACAAATGATGGAGGAAGTAATCAAAAACTTATATTATTTATTCGAGGGAAACTTATATCGGGAGCACCAATTAATAAAGGCACTATTCAATTTCCAAATCCCCCAATTATAATAGGTATAACTATAAAAAAAATTATAACAAATGCATGAGCTGTTACAATAACATTAAAAAAATGATCATCTAATAATACTCCAGATGTTCCTAATTCTAATCGAATTAATAGAGATAATCCTGTTCCTACTATTCCACATCAAACACCAAAAATTATATATAAAGTCCCAATATCCTTATGATTAGTCGAAAATAACCACCGCAAAAGATTATATGCTTAATAAATCCTTTTACCCCTATGACAGCAATAGTTCCCATATATTTGGACCCTCTCTAAGAGAGGGTCCAAATTAGTCGAAAATAACCACCGCAAAAGATTATATACTTAATAAATCCTTTTACCCCTATGACAGCAATAGTTCCCATATATTTGGACCCTCTCTTAGAGAGGGTCCAAATTAGTCGAAAATAACCACCGCAAAAGATTATATACTTAATAAATCCTTTTACCCCTATGACAGCAATAGTTCC